>CAJUYH010005423.1:0-23336 GCA_910591685.1 Galerucella tenella | reverse complement strand
AAAAACAGTTAGTTTCATTTAAAACCATATGATGAGTAGATTCCACGAAGTGAGGGTTTATACAGTTAACTCAATTTTAAGTCATTTGTACATGAAAGAATTTCATTTGATATATTTTTCTTATATCAAACCCGGGTGGTTTGATAGTTGTTTTGTGACACTACTTTAAAGAATTTACAAGGTTATATCAAAATATTTAAGTATTTTATTTTATATTTTCAGAAAAAAAAATGCAACAAAAAGCTGTAAAACATGTTGATTTTATTTGATGGACTATTTATTCACCTGGTGTAAGAATAGTTATAACCGAAGTAAAAAACTATCTAATAAGGTCAAAATTTGCATAATTTTACTTTCCCGCACTAGTGCGGGAAAGTGACACTTTCAAAGCTAAAATGCGTGCGGGAAAGTGGGTTAAAACGCACGGTAGTAGAAAAACTACTTTTCTCCACAAAGCGACATTGAATATTCGAGTTAGAAGTTAGTGCCGAAAGTGTTCGACTAGGTAAGCGGAAGATACAGGTGGAACTGGAGATTTCTGCACCAGAATATAGGATTGTTGTTGTCCTGTTCAAGGACGGTAACACAAATAGGTGAGATGTGGAGTTACCCGAGGAGAGGCGAGGAGAGAGCATTAGAGAGGTGATCGGCGAAGGTTATTGACGTAAACAGTATTTATAGTGATCAAGTTAATATTAATAGATTATTTCCCCAAACTAATTTCCTGCAAGTGTGACACTATGATTACTTATTCACCATAGTAAAGATTATTTTCTTGCATAATATTAGCGAATTATTGCTGAGCGATTCTCAGTTTGTGTGTTAGCAAATTGTGATTGAACTAAATGCCAGCAGCTGTAGGGAACTGAGTTATGCCGTGTTATGCAAAAGTAGGATGTTGAAAATTATATTAGTATACGAGATACCTTTGTTTGCAGTGCAAAAACCTCATTAAATCTTTTGAACTACTGACAATTTGGAAATTACTTATTTTTTCCAAAAATTGTATGTCTGATCCCAACATTTGAGGTTCAGAAAGTTTATGAAAATTGCCTCGGTAGTTAAAATATGTTTAAGAGTGATTTAAAATAAGTCTTAAATCCACTTGCATTAAGATGAATATATTTTATATATGTTTGCTTCACATCTCTCTATCACAATTTTAGTTTTCTTCAAAAAACCGTGACCTCCCCACTCATACTCTGGAAGTTAACATTATGTTATTTGTCAAACTACTAGACTTTGTGGGCGGGGTGTCTACATAAAAAATATAACATCCCCAAACTTCACGTCTTCCATTTGGTTTTCTCCCACTGAAAAGATTGTTCATCTCTTGGTGAACTTGCTGTGGAAGGTTATGGGTTGTGTGTAGAAATTTTCTAAACGTATGTGATTGACATCATATATGTTATATTAACTAAGTGTTTGGGCGAATAATGTCAATAATTTTGAGAGGATATTTTGGAATACATTGTATGTGTTATGACGTCACATTAAGACCTGGAGCTAACAATTCAAGACAGTAGTTTGAGCTACACTTTCCGCAATCTTTATTTCCAAAAATAAGATGTGAATTTTATTCAATTCCACATGTAGCTGACAACATATTGATAATGAAATCAATATTTATATATAGTTGAAAATCAGTCAATAATACTGTTCACTTGTCCTGTATTGGTAATTGATAACTACATATATATCTTTTCCACACATGCCCCATTTCACCAATTTTTTTGAGTAGCCATGGCAACATAAACAGCTCGAAAAGTAACAAGGACAGGAGTATCTTGCAGCGTCGAATGTTATTGAAGTACAAGTGAATTGAAAATATTCTTCCATATAAGTATTATTGTAGTATCGATTTATCAAGAACCATCCACATAGACACAAAAACGTGCATAATCGGGTTTTTATGGCACACAGTGGGTATAAGGGCTGATAGGTAACCACTTCAATGAATAAGATCGCTGAAGAGTCGGTCTCCTTCAGAGAAAGCCAATGAGAACGAACAGTCGGGAAGTGCCAACCACTGGCATTTCGCGGCTTCAGCTGTGATTCAGAGTGCCAGTGTGCCAGTGCTGTGCTTTCAAATGGACTTTACGAACGAGAATGTTATCAATTTTATTAATATATACAGGGATCATCCTATTTTGTGAAAATTGTTGAACTAAGCTGGAAGCGTCCTTGAACATGCAATAATGATCATTTGTTTTAGTCCGGGGAAGTGATACACAATGGAAAAGATTTCCACCAGGGATTCCACTTTTTCAAACGAAATTATATGAAGTAAGGATTACTTTCCCAGATTTGGATATGGCCTTCCATTGTCCATTCAACAAATTTCCCAAATATAAAATCGGTTCGTAAGTAATTAAGAAAATATCAGCAAATTTTTTATTTTTGTTAAATTAATCAAAAAAGCCTTGAAGCTTAAAGGAACAATGAAAATAAATGTAGTGAAAATCAAATGAGAAAAATAAATGAAAATAACAATTAACTAATTGACATTATTAAAATTCAATGCTCGAATTGTAGTCCACCTGCTGCAACACATATTTCGAATCGTGCTAGAATTGTGTATATGTGGCTTGAATCATTGCAGGAGTAATTTGTCGAATTGCTTGTCTCATATTTTCTTTTAATTCGTCTACATTTCACGGTTGATTGATAAACAATATCTTTTATCACTCCCCAAAAGAGAGATTCAAGAGTACGTGCCGCCCACATAATTTCTGGAGAGTTGTTTGCTATCCAGTGGCTATCGAAACGATTTTGTAGGTAGTCGCTAACGATTCTCGCATTGTGCGGAGGAGCTCCGTCTTGTTGCCACCATATTTCTTGACGTTCATTAAGAGGAATATCTTCTAGTAAATCGGGAAGTATGTTTTCCAAAAATCTAAATATCGAACACCTGTTAGAGTGCCGTTAGAAATGTAAGGTCTCATAACACGGCCATTAAATAAACCGCACCACACATTTATACCCCAAATATTTTGAAATCTTGTGTCCATCATGCAATGTGGGCTCACGGGAGACCAATAATTTGAATTGTGACGGTTGACTACACCATTATTGGGAAATCTAGCCTTATCGCTCCACAATATTTTTGATGGAAAAGTGGATCATTATCAGATTTTAACATCATCCTTGCAATAAAATCAAGACGTCCTTGTACTAAGTGCACTTTGAATGATGGTAAATATAGTCTTTCAAAATTCTATGAACTCAATTTCTTGAACTGCCACTTTCATTGGCGTTTGTTCTAATAGACACCTTGGGATTATAATTTATATATACTATCACATTAATAAGTCTTTGGTCACATGTTACTGTGCGTTCAATTGTAGCTAGTTTATTATTTGGAAAATGTCCCTGTCTAAGTGAGCGTTCCAAATTCTTAAAAGTGGCTCCACTTGGAATGTTTCGATTTGGAAACCTTTCTTAACATAATTGTCAAGAAACTCTTATGTCTCAGGCATTTTATATAAATCAGTATCATATCAACGTATCATTCAGGCGAACGTGAATAAGGCATATTGAAATGTTATACACAATTACAACACGTATGATTATTACTGGTCTAATACTTTTATTCAAAACGTCAATAATAATAATTGTTGATCTGACAGATCAAATCATGGCAACCTGGATTAAGGGCGATGTCCGAGGTGTTAGGTAACCTTCAGCGGTAGTGGAATTCAAATTTCCACTGCTTTCATAAAAAATTTCAGGTATGTTTGGCGCAATGCTGCTTATTTCTTTTAATTCCAGCAACTATTTTTGAAACATTTTATTCGTTTATTCTGGACTCTCCAATGCTTCCAGCTGTTGCCAATGAGGATTTCCTACCAATCTGGCGATTCAGTTCATCTAGAATCCTTCCTCCATGAGTCACAATCGTAGCAGATATATGTGCTAAAGTATATCCCACGTATTCATCCACGTCTCTGGAAATTAGAACTCAAGGAATGCAGCTTGTGATAAGATGCTACATGTATTCCATTCTCAACCATGAGCATAGCTTGTGGTTTTGGATGGATGCAATTTTCAGTTTGTAGATTCTGGATATTTCCAACCTTACGGATTTATCTATATCCCAAGTGTGCTTCTGTTGAATCAATAATAACAACTTTTTTTTATTCCTTTTTGTGCATGCAAGAAATTCATATTTGTTTCGTCAGTTGATTTTTTAATTTAAATTAAAATCAAATTGATCACTTCTATCGCTATTCCAACTTCTCATTCATACCTAAACTACCGTAGAACATAATGCACAGTCGCTTTCAAAACATTCACAACGTAGCAGCGTTCTGCAATATATTGTTGCCGAACGTCGCACAAAACTACAAGCTCCATATTTCCTTTTGGCAAAAATAGGAATGGCGTTCATTGCAAGCCAATATGTACATTACTGAATCATTTTTCGTTGAAAGACTTGAAAAACGTGTGTAATATTATCTCATCTCTGACTTATTAAGCACCCAACAGATCTGAAAAATCAATATCCATAATATCGGATCAGTGAACTGATTGAAAAAAATTGTATAACTTGTGAGATGAAAACATCTCTTTTTCATGTGTATCATCATACATGGGAATAAGAGAAAACAAGGAAGCTCACTCCTCAGCCCCAATATTAACTTTCACTGATAATTTACTTCTGCTTACAAAATTTCCTGACACCAATCACAGATCCTCAATAAGAAAATACATTGCCAAAAATGGCAATTCATCTGGAAATACACTGAAACCAACTTTTGACGAATATTACCCGAAGCTGGAGCCAAACTCCGTCTGTCAAATAAAACAAGCTATAGTTAACCATTCAAGATTCGGACTTCACGCATAACACGTCAATATCGCTTGACAAAAGAAACCACAACATGTCAGGCTTAACATACAGTAAAGCATCTGTTAGTCGAATGAACAGAAAATGAAAAACAAAGAAAACGCCACAACTCAGGAAACACTTTAAGATCAATTCTCTCCATAATTTAAATGGAAACGAAGTGCTATCTTATTTCAAAGATATGAACTTATCATTTGAAATTTAATTTTTGTTATTATAAATGAACCAGACTATTTTGTAAATGTCTCCCCTGTTAATAACTCTAAGTAGTTGATGCAGGTTTATGTTTGTTTTTGAAATAAAAAAAACTCTTTTTGTAATAACCAAAAATTATTTTTCACTTCCAATTCCTCCTTCTATGAAAGCAGTTTTTTGAAATGATCTTTTTTTATTTTGTAAGCTGAATACATAGAAATGCGTTTGGACCCTCACAGTTTGTTGATCAGAGGGTCCAAATCCTAACCCAACCAAATCTACAGTTTGAAAAGATGCAGAATAATTACCGCTGATTTCTCATTTCTGGAGCCTCTTAATTACAGTGAAGCTTGAAAAAATTTGTGAGAAAAAAACTTTTGTTACACTTCAATCGTCTCTCGTTCTCAATTTTTGTTCTCTCTCTTCATTAGTCTGATGATTGGTAACTCAATACCAATTACGAGCAAGTGAACCGCATGATTTTTATGATCGGGGCGAATTAAATAGTTGGGGCAGCTGATATTTTTCGAATTTTCCTCGGCAAATGAAATCAATCAATTTTCGAGAGAGGAAGTGACAGCTCAGAACGAGTGAGACGTAAGTATACAAACTGCTAAGGATCAATAAATCGTTTAATTGATTGTAAGAAGTGTAATTGAGTTTTGGGAATGTATCACTCGATAAAAGATGATGTTGGAGTGGTTATATTAAGAATGTTTCCATTCATCACAGGAAATCTTTTCACATATACAGCAGTATAGGTACAAGGTGTTTAAAAAAAATAGTTCTGGTATTTAAAAATATATATTGTGTCTATTTACCATAGTTTCCTGTAACAATCATAATATTTAAGTGAAGCGCGTTATATGTCAAGATAATAGTATTATCATTATTAGGGTTTCCACTCGTATAATCACAAACCAGAATGATTGGTTATATCTTCCAGATATACCAACCCCCTTCAACATATTGCGAGAATTAGATGCTCTTCCTCAGTGAACGGCCTATTTTCAAAATAATTTTCAAATTTGTGAGGCTTTCTTGACATTCAACTTTGTACTTTTCCAACTTATATCTACATAAACATTTGATGGAAAAAAATCTAGAGTTGCGGAATCTGAAAAATTTGGAGGCTACTCTCTTGGCTCTCGTATACCAATACACCTTCTCGAAAAACACTGGTTGCGTATATCACGAGCATAATGCACCATCTTGTTGTAACCACGTGCTACCTGTTAAGCTAGGATTGTTGGCGTTTGGTAACATATTGGCAAGGACTAACTTCACAAGTTCGCACATAGTTACAGAAATTGGTATTTGGAAATTAATCGACCTATATCAAAATTTTTCTGAGAAGTGAATTTCTTGCAAAATGATAAGTTTGTGCCATAATTCAATCGCGCACCTTAGTGCTTTAAAAATCAATACTTCTCCCACAACGGGTCAAAGTGGGGAATATTTTTCCAAAACAATGAACTTTGTCAATGTTCAAAACGTTTTCCATGAAGTTCCCAATAGGGCGTGAACTTCTTGAGGATCAGTAGGAGTTAATGCACCACTTTTGACAATAGGATTTGCATTAAAAAAAACTCTATTCTAAACATCAGCCATTTTTGGACCTAGAACCAAAATACAAAAATACCAAAACATAGTCAATAATTTGGCTATATGCTACAAAACTATCATGGCTCTAAACTTGTTAGTAATTTGTGCCGACTTTATGTTTTTTATTATTTCCACTCACTTTTTCCAGATATTTAAGATGCAAGTCCACGTTTACAATCTATTCAGTGAAGTGTCCATTTCAAATGGCTATATCTCCCATCATTAATCGTTCAAAACAAAAAAAACGCATCCGAATTTTGTCATCTTAACGGGATTCGATTGAGCCTTTATACTTTTTTCAAACGAAAACAGATTTCTCGTTAGGTTTTTTGGGTAAAATCCAAATTTTCCATGCCCAAGACATCGGAAGGGGTGCACTCCATGAAAAATTGGAAGAGAACTTTTCTGCAAATATACAGGGTGTTTCATTAATAAAAAACAACACCGACTATGGCATACTTGCGTGAACCACCCTGTACATTTAAATTTATGTTTACATAACGCACAACTCAATTCAAAAATTGACGTGTCCCTGCATTTGCGGTTTCCACACTGTATATAAAACCAATGTAGCATATTGTGTGTATTGTACCTAGTGCTAGTGAACAGAGCTGTCACAAAGCACGTTAAGCTGAATAAAAAAGAAAACGAAAATAATTTAAAATCGACAAAGAGAGATAAAAAAATATAACAGAACAGAAATCGCAGCGAATCCTAGAAATCAAGTCTTGATGGTTCAAACGCATCGGGGACTTTCACAGAATCATGCCCGTCCGGTGAGTTTGTTACATTTGAATAAGTCTCTTATCAAAGGAGAATCATAATAATATTTTCGTATTTGTACATCAGTAGTCGTCATGTGCTATATCAAACATTAGGTACTGACAATCAAAATCGACAGCATATAAAATATTGGAACCAAACATAATGTTACGAACTCACTAATTCCGAAGCCGCTCCTGTCGCGAACGAAGAATGGGATCTTTCTAGAAAGATGTTCTTTCGCAGGTAATATCCAGACTGTTCTGGAAATGTACCAGGCCATACAATGGTTTATCGCGAAATTTCTAGAGATTCGAGGGACTAGGTATATATAGCGGGTTTTCGAGTGAATCAAGTAGTTGTTCAGTATACAGTGAATCGGTAAACAGTTTCAGTATACAGTGAGTGAACAGAAGTGAATATAAATAGTGTTGAATATAAATTAGGACAATTATTATACCGAGTGTAGATAAATTAATAGACAGTAAGTAGTGTGTATATAAATTAAGTTTATTATAGTGTGTAAGTGTTTCTTTAATAAATCGATAGTAATTAGCCATAGTGAGTGTATAATTTTATCCCACGGTAAAAACAGTTCAAATAAATAAGAAAAACATAACATTGGTGTCAGGTGTGGGGTAATATGAAAAAATAATTACTTAAAAATGGCTAAGAGACTATGTGACCTGAAAGTGACGGAACTAAAAGCAGAATTAGAAAATCGCGAGTTAGATACGTCCGGAAAGAAGAGTGAATTAGTTGAAAGGCTGAAAATAGCACTGGAAAGCGAAGACTTGGATCCAGAAACATTCCTATTCAATGACGAGTCGTCCACCATAATCTCGTCAATATCTACTTTGAAGAATGATATTTCTGCTAACATCTCCTCCATGGACGAAAATATTTCTACCATTGAGGACTATATTTCTGATAATATGGATAAGAAGATTTCTACCATGGAGAACGACATTTCTGCTAATATGGACAAGAAGATTTCTACTATGAAGAATAATATTTCTGATATGAAGAACGATATTTCGGCCGATATTTTGTCAATGAAAAAGGACATTGCCGCTGAAGTCGAAAATAAAATTTCGTCCCTAAAATCTGATATGGAGTATAAAATTACAACAATGGAAAAGGAAATCCAGGAGTTGAAGAGGAAAATGGCAGACTCAAGAGCACAAGACATGCCAGCAGAAGAAAAGAAGATCGAGCAAATAAAACCCTGCAAGCCAGAAACACTCCCCAAGATAGAAGATGTTGGCAGTTTTGCTCGAGTCAAGGCCCCAACGTTCGACGGAAAGATGTCGTGGACCAACTATGTGAAACAATTTGAAGCAGCCGCTAGAGCGAATAATTGGTCAGACAGGGAGAAGGTAGTGAACTTGACCATCGCGCTTCGGGGAGATGCCTTGGATGTGCTTCAGACGATACCTCTTGAAGAAGCGGATGACTTTGAGCAGCTGAAGAAGAGGTTTGACATTCGATATGGTCACGAACATCTAGAACACTTGTACCAATCTCAGATGAAGAATCGAAAGCAGAGACGTGATAAAACCCTTCAAGAGTATGAAGTGGATATCGCCCGACTAGTCCGATTTGCTTATCCATCGGCACCAGAGAACATGATGGAATGTCTAGGCATCCAAGCCTTTATTGATGGCTAACGTGACCCTGATATGCAGAGGACGCTCCGTTTAGCCCATCCCAAAACATTGGTCGATGCATTGACTGCTGCCCTTGAATATGAAGCAGCCACGAAGGCGTCAGGTTATAACAAAATTAGGACCGTTCAAGAAGAGGGTGTCGATGATAAATTTGACCAGTTAGTCAACTTGATGAAAAGCATGGTAGAACGAAAGCCGAGGAAGATTAGATGCTGGAATTGTGGCGAGCTAGGACATGTACGCAGCTCGTGTAAGCGCCCTATAACTCCAGCAAATCAAGAGCCCCAGTCCCAGAAAAACAAGAATGGGTCGGCCACGAGGGGGCAGCACCGACCCAGGATCGTTCCAAAGACCCTCTCATACTGATAGCCTCTCTCAGATGCCGTAATGACAGTGTATATGTGGATGGCGAAGTGAATGGCAAGAAATACACTCTGCTGGTGGATACTGGAGCCACTAGAACCATTATACGGCCAGAGATAATAAAATCTAAGAAGCTTCTGCCAACGAGGCTGCGACTCCGGACCTCAACAGGGAGTTCATGGAGAGACGCAAATCCAATTGAGAATTGGTGAAGAAAAATTTACGCATACGGTAATCGTAGCTGATATCGAAGAAGACGTGATTCTGGGAATGGACGTAATGAATTTACATGGTTTCCAGTTGGACTTTAGGAACAGAACCATCAAGGTGGGTTCCGAAGAAGTATTCCTTCATCCACATGAAAGCAGAACGGTGTTGGCAGCTGTACAGGAAGATACTGTTCTTCCTGCACGAAGCGAAACCATGATAGTAGCGCGGCTACAGGGGATCGTGGAAGAAGGTACACCGGTTATGATGGAACCTTGGAACCATGACGAAGAGGTTGGTAAAGGAGTGCTAATTGAAAAAGGACTGGTTACGTCAGCGAAGGAGATCCCAGTACGTGCTATAAACGTGAACGATTACCCAATTACTCTCAAGAAGGAAACCAGAATTGGATGTTGCACACCGGTGACGTCTGTAGTTCGTCAAACAACGACAACCGACAATTCTAATGACAGATTCGAACAGATGTTGTCAATAGCTGGCCAATGCTTGAATCGAGCTGAGAAAAGGAAAATGAGAGAATTCCTCTTGCAGTATCGAGACCTATTCGTACCAAAAGGAGGGAAGACTGGTAGAACATCAGCCGTCAAATACAAAATCGATACTGGTAATGCCAAGCCAATAAAATCAGCTCGAAGGCTACCGCAAGCGAAGAGAGGGGAGGCTGGAAGAATTATAAAAGAGATGGAGGAGGAAATAGTAATAGAACCATCTACTAGTCCATGGGTGTCTCCAGTAGTGCTCGTCAGGAGAAAGGATGGAACTACCAGATTCTGCGTGGACTATCGCCAGCTAAATAACGTAACGAAAAAGGACAGCTATCCTCTGCCTCGGATCGACGATACGCTAGATACTTTGGCTGGCAGTAAAATGTTTTCCACTTTGAATCTGAAGTCTGGCTATTGGCAAGTGGAAATGGACCCAGGAGACAAAGAAAAAACTGCTTTCACTACCGGATCCAGATTATGGCAGTTCAACGTCATGCCCTTCGGGCTCTGTAATGTGCCCGCGACATTTGAAAGACTAATGGAAAATGTATTGAGAGGGTTATCTTGGAAAACTTGCCTGGTCTACTTAGACGACATCGTAGTATTAGGTAAGACATTCGAGAACCACCTGAAGAATTTGCAAGACGTATTCAAACGACTTCAAGCTGCTCAGCTTATGTTAAACCCGAAGAAATGCCAGTTATTCCAAAACCGAGTCAACTATCTGGGTCATGTCGTGAGTAACGAAGGAGTGGCAGTAGATCAAGAGAAAATTGCTTTCATTAAGCAATGGCCGTAACCAAAAGACAAACATCAAGTCAGGAGTTTTCTTGGACTTTGCACATACTATCGAAGGTTCATAAAGAACTTTGGAGATATTGCCAAGCCACTAACTCGACTCACAGAAGAAACAAGAACTTTTTATTGGGATAAAGACTGTCAAACTGCTTTTGAAACCCTCAAGAGACATTTAACCACGGCACCGATACTAGGATATCCGTTACCAGAAGGAGACTTCATTCTTGACACTGATGCAAGCAACGTAGGAATTGGATGAGTACTCTCACAGATCCAAGGAGGCCAAGAAAGAGTGCTGGGATATTTCAGTAAAGTTCTCTCCAAACCAGAACGGAACTACTGCGTCACGAGAAGAGAACTTTTGGCGGAAGTGAAGTCTGTGGAACACTTCTATCAGTATCTCTATGGAAAGAAAATCTTAATTCGGACTGATCATGCAGCACTCAAGTGGTTGATGCAGTTCAAGAACCCCGAGGGCCAGATCGCTAGATGGATTGAACGACTCCAAGAATACGATTTCAACATCGAGCATCGGGCTGGTGTGAGTCACCGAAATGCCGACTTCCTATCTAGACGACCGTGCCAACCAGACTGTTCCCACTGCATCAAAGTGGAATCTAAGGAAGCTGCAGTTTCAAGAACTACAATCAGCAATGAAGAATGGTCACCCATCAGGATTAGAGAAGATCAAGATAATGATCCACACCTAAAGATGATCCGGCAATGGAAGCAAGCAAACCGGCGAACTTCCTGGCAAGAAGTGTCAAGATTTTCACCAACTTTGAAGGCATATTGGGCTCAGTGGGACTCCCTAGTCCTGGAAGAAGGCCTGTTGAAACGAGTCCTTGAAAACGATGATGGTTCCGAAAACAGACGCCAAATAGCTATCCCGAGATCGAGAGTAGCTGAGGTACTGAGGAAGTTACACGATAGTCCATCAGGAGGTCATCTGGGAGTGAAGAAAACCCTTCAGCGAGTCCGTGAAAGATTTGATTGGAAAAACAGCTCCGACTATGTGAAGGACTGGTGTAAGAAGTGTACGAATTGTGCTACGACTAATGGACCACATCGCAAGAGAAAGGCTCCCATGAAACAATACAATATTGGAAGCCCATTCGAAAGGATCTCATTAGATATCGCAGGACCATTTCCGACGACAGAAAATGGTGGTAAATACATTCTGGTTGTGATGGATTATTTTACCAAATGGGTAAAAGTTTACGCGATTCCGAATCAAGAGGCCACAACTGTCGCGGATGTATTGGTAAAAGAATTCATTAGCCGATATGGAGTGCCCTTGGAAGTTCACAGCGACCAGGGAAGGAATTTCGGAAGCCATTTATTTCAGGAAATTTGTGAGAAGCTGGGAATGGAGAAGACCAGGACAACGGCGTTGCATCCACAGTCAGACGAAATGGTCGAAAGAATGAACAGGACCATAAGAAAATACCTGTCCAAAGTAGTTTCCAGCCACCAGAGAGATTGGGACCAGTACCTTTCCCTTTTTGCATTGGCTTATAAAACTACAAAAATCTTGGGAGGGTCCATACTTAATCAAGAAGAAGATCAACGACGTCATTTATCGCATAAGTAAGATCCCCAATGGAAAACCGAAAGAAGTCCACTAAAATCGACTAGCGCCATTCGAAGGAGACCATGACCAAGAAGAAGGAGTAAACCATATCCGGGAAGATCCTGACCCTGCCTTCGAAGAATTTATGGGCGCATATGGAGGTACCGGTAAAGCTAGATTTGGAGTTACTACAGAGCAGCGACAAGATTTGTTCACGCTCCCGGAAGACTATTCACTGGCACACAACATCCCAGCCAATACCAAAAATGCACGAGGTTTAGCATTCGTCTTTCGAAAGAAGTTTGGACAATCAGAAAAACTTTCAGAACAGATTCCAATCCCTGGCAAGACACTGAAACTCAAACACAACTCACGACACATCTTCTATCTCGTAACAAAGGACGAATTTGAGGATCGATCCACCTACCGGAATGTGTGGGAAGCGCTACGAAGTCTTCGAGATCACGTGCTGGAGTCCAACGTGAAGAAACTAGCGATGCCCAAGATAGAGAGCAACCAGTTGGATTGGCGAGTCATTAGGAATATGGTGGAAGTGATCTTCGAAGATACCGATGTCCACATTTTAATCTGCAGCTATTCCCCACGTAATCAGTATCCGATGAAGACAGTACGCTGTTATTTCCATACGACCGGAAAGTGTAGGAATGGATCCAGTTGCCGATTTAAACATCCAGTCCTGGCTACACAAGAGTTCCAGGAGGAACTTACTATTAAGGAGGGGGCAATGTTACGAACTCACTAATTCCGAAGCCGGTCCTGGCGCGAACGAAGAATGCGATCTTTCTAGGAAGATGTTCTTTCGCAGGTAATATCCAGACTGTTCTGGAAATGTACCAGGCCATACAATGGTTTATCGCAAAATTTCTAGAGATTCGAGGGACTAGGTATATATAGCGGGTTTTCGAGTAAATCAAGTAGTTGTTCAGTATACAGTGAATCGGTAAACAGTTTCAGTATACAGTGAGTGAACAGTAGTGAATATAAATAGTGTTGAATATAAATTAGGACAATTATTATACCGAGTGTAGATAAATTAATAGACATTAAGTAGTGTGTATATAAATTAAGTTTATTATAGTGTGTAAGTGTTTCTAATAAATCGATAGTAATTAGCCATAGTGAGTGTATAATTTTATCCCACGGTGAAATTAGTTTGAATGAATAAGGAAAACATAACAATAATATTGCAAAACACTCAAATACATATTCATTTTCCACAAAACAAACGGAAATGAAAAAATAACTGGTAAGCTCGAAGAGCTTGATATTGAAAAAAGTGATATTTTTGGAGACAATGATATGAATATGAGACAATTGAAAATACGACATAACGAAAGTATACGATTATGGGAGGATTTCAATAAATGTCATATCAACGTTTCAAGTTGAGAAAGGATTCTAAATATGGCAACTCATAAAACTGGGAAAATTAATTTCGAGAAGATATTATTAAGCGGTCTTCTGTATGTTCCTTGTGGTATATTATTCATTCTTTTTTTAATTTTTTGGGAAAATTAAACCACAATATTTTTAAATTCTTTACTTCAACGTTTCGGTAGCGTTCCAGCTACCGTTGTCAAGAAAAAATAAGTAGAAATTAAGTAATTTTTTATCCCTAACTGACACAACAGAAAAAATTTGACAACTAGACAATCAAAAATTATTTTGAAGTTTAAGACTGCAAAATTTTGTTATCAAATTTTTATTAAGGTCCATTCATAGTAGATCATATCTGTGGCAAAATGTGAAATGAAATATTTCATTTTTTGACATTCCAACGATATGATAGTCTACTAGAAATGGAATCCAGTGAAGTGCACGTTCCAGGAACGGTTTTTATTGGGATAGCGCGTTTTTTCGCTTATATTGGAAATGTTGTTAATAAAACGCGTTTCTTGATAGTTTTTTTGTGTATGAATATTTAAGTTTTTGAAATATGTATACTCAGTTTTGTGATTTTGTGTATTGAAATGTGTATCGATTAACAACTATTCAAATTATAAATCATAAGAAAACCTGGATAAAAACTTATGATGCTATCCTGATAACGCAGGTAATTGATTATTGGAAATTTCTCTTTCTAACATTGGTAACCAAATTTGACTACATTCGGCTGAAATACTAGCTACACATTTATTTGCATTTAGTTGTATTAAAGCACTTTCTTTGATTTTCCGTCTTTTATTATTGTCTAGTTGTCAAATTTTTTCTGTTGTGTCAGTTAGGGATAAAAAATTACTTAATTTCTACTTATTTTTTCTTGACAACGGTAGCTGGAACGCTACCGAAACGTTGAAGTAAAGAATTTAAAAATATTGTGGTTTAATTTTCCCAAAAAATTAAAAAAAGAATTATTAAGCGGATTCAGATGCTGAAGATTTATTGAAAAACATGGAATAGAACCTGTAAGTATTGCAGAGCCAATTCAAGCGACATCAAATTACACTCATTGTAATGCTATGAAGCTACCAGATAGTAGCTTCAGTGGCTCTCCAGCATTTACAGATGAATATACAGAGCTTGCACAATTTCAGGATACTTTCGAATCACTGATGAATAATAATCAACATCTAACCCCATGCCAAAAACTACAGTTTTTAAAATCATATCTGAAATATTAGGCTGATAAAGCACTGTCTAACTTTGAAACAACGGAAAATAATTATGCGGTAGCCTGGAATACTTTTAAGAACGCCTTCGAGCACAGGCGAACAATAATTGATGAACATATAAAAAAACAATCGTTAAATACAAACTCTCATATTTAATTCTGCGTACCTCACTGAAGTCATGTGCGTTACCCTGAAAACGAGATGTATCAATAAAAAAGACACTTCGCGTCAAAACTAAAAAGGTAGAAACACATTTACGGCCGATTTCATAATGAATAACTAAAGTCAACTTTACCGAAAGGAGACTTTACACTAAATTCCCCTTTAAAGTAGGTGTTGCCATCGTTTGGTGCCATAATGAATGTTAAAGTGTCCTTTCCCTAAAGAATTTTTTAACTAATTTTTAAAGTGTTGGTAAACCTCGAGACCTCGTTCCAGTTCGAGCATACCTCGAACACAAGAAGAAGGACAAAGAAATAGTAATAGCATCATGCTACTTTGAGGGAGATGGGCCTGCACCACCCCCAGAGGTACAAAAGCTGGTGAAGTACTGTGAAGAGAAGAGACTACCTCTACTTCTAGCATGTGATGCCAATGCACACAATACCGTTTGGGGCAGTAGCAACACCAACAAAAGAGGTGAGCAACTTTTAGAATATATCCTTAATAAAAACCTTAATATCCACAATATAGGGAATACCCCTACATTTGTAACAAGGGTAAGGCAAGAAGTTTTAGATGTCACACTGGCAACACAGGATCTAAAACATATAGTAAAAGATTGGAGAGTATCGGGTGAACCATCACTCTCCGATCATAGTATAATAACATTCAAGTTAGAACTAGGCATACCTGAGATAAGCCTCAGGAGAATACCAAGAAAAACAGACTGGGACAATTATATCACCTGTCTGAAAAGAAATCTAGCACATATCCAGAGAAAAGGAAGGGCTAAGCACCATCTCGACCTGGAAAATGAGCTAGAGGATCTGAACAGGGCAATAATCGAGGCGTTTGAATCGAGCTGTACTCTTCAAAAACAACGAAACAACAAAGATGCACCCTGGTGGAACAAACATCTGTCAGAACTAAGATCTCAAACCCGGGACCTTTTTAATAAAGCAAAAATCACCGGAGACTGGCAGAGATACACCGAGGTGAGAAACACCTACTACAAGGAAATTAGAAAAGCTAAAAGAAATAGCTTCAGAAAATTCTGTGAAGATATAAACACAACACCTGCTGCGGCAAGACTTTACAAAGTTATGGCGAAAAGTAGGGTCAACACAGATATGGCTTTGAGGAAGCCAGATGGTGAATATACCGAAAATGAGGAGGAAAGAGTTCGACTCTTACTAGAAACTCATTTTCCAGGGAGTACCCCAAATAGGGGAGATAATCCTCTCGAAGGTCACAATAGGCCTTCAAGAGAAAGTATTACAATGGCCAAACACATTTGTAGTAACGATAGGTTGAAATGGGCCATGAACACCTTTTCACCTTTCAAGGCACCAGGAGCAGATGGAATTTTCCCAGCATTGCTCCAGAAAGGACAAGACGAAATTCTACCGCATCTGGTTAGAATTTGTCGAAGCAGCTTAGAACTGGGTTATATACCTGAAGCATGGAGAAGGGCAATAGTAACCTTCATTCCAAAAACTGGAAAAAGGGACACAACAAACCCCAAATCCTTTAGACCAATTAGTCTAACATCGTTTGTACTCAAAACGATGGAAAAGGCTATTGATAACCATATTAGAACGGAAATCCTAGAGAGACTACCTCTCCACCCATGTCAGCATGCCTATCGGGCAGGCAGATCTACGGAGACTGCACTGGTACAACTGACGGAGGATATCCGAGGTGCTCTAGACAACCAAGAAACTGTAGTATGTGCATTTTTGGACATAGAAGGAGCTTTTGACAATACTCCACATGAGGCAGTCAGAAGAGCATTGAACAGAAGAGGTGTAGACAGCACAACATCCAAATGGATGTCGGAACTGCTCACCACAAGAATAGCAGAGACGAGGACGAGCAAAGACATTGTCTCCATCTGCACTACCAGAGGATGCCCACAGGAAGGAGTAGCATCCCCATTAATGTGGAGTTTGACGGTTGACGAACTCCTGTGTGGTTTGACGGATCTCGGTATATCCTGCCAAGGATATGCCGACGATATTGTCATAACAGCCAGGGGAAAATTCGAAAACACCCTTTGCGATATTGTACAAAAGGGTCTGAACTATACAAATAGCTGGTGTAGGCAAGTGGGACTTAGCATAAACCCCACTAAAACCATCCTGATAGCCTTCACTAAGAAAAGAAAACTCAACCTCAAAACCATAAAACTTGATGGGAACGAGATTGAATGGAGACAAGAAGTCAAGTATCTAGGTTTAACTTTAGACAGTAAACTCCTGTGGAACAAACACGAAAAGGAGATTACATACAAGGCAAAAATGGCTATAATGGTGTGCAGAAATCTGGCAGGAGCAAACTGGGGCTGTAACCCAAAAATCCTAAGCTGGATGTACACTGCCATAGTGAGACCAATCATCACTTATGGAGCCATTGCCTGGTGTAGTAGAACTAGCCTATTGACGACGAGAGAAAACCTCTCCAAAATTCAAAGACTAGCCTGTATATGCATTACAGGAGCAATGAGAACATGCCCAACGGCGGCCATGGAAGTGATTCTCAACCTCACCCCTTTACATATGGTGGTGGAAAGTGTTGCAGAAAGAACAAGATACAGACTAAGTAGAGAGGGAATCATTAAAAAAAACACCTCCTCACTTCTTAGAAATCAGACAACCTGGGACAACCGACAACCGACAACCGTAACGTCCCAGGAGGACATTTTGAACATTTACTCTAATTGAATTTTATGTTATGTTCTTTGTCTTCATTTTAATTTTCTTATTGAAAGTTTTTTTAATTAATAAATTTATCATTAACTTATACGAGGAGCGGTTATTACTTCATAATTTTCAAATCAAAATATTCCGAAAACGGTACATAATATCGAGTTTTACCAAGAGTACCTTTTTGGTGTAAAATTAAACGATGTTTATGTTCACTTGGAGTTTTGACTAATAATTCTACCCTTAAAAAAGTTATGTTGAATAATACGTTGTATGAATCGTGTAACTAGCGCCCTCTATGAGAGTTAGATATAAAAACAAATTCATGGGATTTATCAGCTTCCAAAACATATTCGTATAAAATTTCATTGCAATGGTGCCAGTAGTTTCGGCAAAATCGTAAGAAATGTGTAATTTTTTATTTTATTCAACGCCCTTTATCTTGAAAACGGATGGCGTTAGAAAAAAATTTTACTAAGCAAACCCCAATTATTTTTCAGTTTTTTACCTATCCTAGAGACGGTGTTACCTTTTTTTGAAACACCCTGTATATGATGAAAATTGAATAACGGTTTTTGTTAATTCTATTATTGGTCATTGTATACAACACAACTCTATGGATTTTACAACTAACTTATTAATAGGTAGAGCAATTTGCTCTTCTATTTCATTTAGTATATACAAAACAGTTTGTTTTTAAGCGAAAACGTTGGAAAAGTCGAGCTCATCATATTCTTCGAAATAGTCTGTTATTTACCTATACACTTTTGGTGTTTCAATATGAATGAATTCTTCATCAGATGAACTTGAACTTGAACAAATATAAAAATTTTGAAGATATATTGTAGTTAAATGACACTTTAGATAGTTAAAGTCGAGAAATCGACACTTCAACCATTTAACCTTAAAGGATTCTTTGAGTTTAAAGCATACTTTGAATTGGTTATGAAATCAATAATATTTATTAAAGTATCCTTCAAACTTAAAGTATCTTTTATGCTTCTTTATGAAATCGGCCGTTAGTTTTTATATTTACTTGTAAGTAATATGAACATATTTCATATCAACTTTATCATTTATTACCCAGCGTTGGCGTTGTACGCTACAACAATCGTGAATCTTCCACCTGTAGTAAGACCGTTAGGTTTTACATTTAACAATGGAAAAGGCTGCCTGAAATAACTGAACAATGATACAGATAATTGGGATCCATTTTCACTTTAAATTGAAGAATATTATATAGTATCGTTAAATTGTGATATAACTTAATATAAATTATTACAGATTTCTTTGAGAGGTAGGTTAGATTTAGACAGGCTTAGTAAATTGAATTACACATAGGTAGGTATACGTTAATATTTTATTATCATAAAACCGAACGCAGGAGTATAAATTCAGCCCGATGTTAGTTTGGTAACTACCACTTCCATAGGAGTGGAGAAAGCGGAGAGCTGTTAGTACCTTGAATTATTATATTTCAATATATATAATAAAATTGTTTAAACCGAAATTGTTTAATGGAAAATACCCGAAACAATACACTAAAAAGTGCATTTGTTATTCGGTGCTCCTCCTAGCTTGAATCGTAGTTTTCTTCCTTCGCAGGTTTTTACTTCGGTTTTTTGTGCACCTTTTTTCGGCTTTCGATGCACTTTTCAGCTTTCGATACTCTCTTTCGTCTTTGATGCTCTTCTGTAACCGGCTTCGATACAAATTTTTCGTCATCTGTTCTCATCGTGCAATCTCTATCAAATCGATAGAGGTGAGGTGTCCAGAAAGTCTTGGTATTCAAGAGGAAGGTCTTTATATGGGATTGTACGAAGAAGTCGTGGAGGTGGATATGGCAATTTATTTTTAGGGTATCGAGAGAGAAGACGACGAAGTCGGGTTCTCCAAAAAATTTTAAGTGTAACTTTTGCGATAGCGTTGTTGGAGGAATGAATTCGAGAAATGTAGCCAGCTTGAAGGTTTTTAAGTCTCTCGGAAATTGGAGTGATATTAGTGTTTCTGTACACTTCGTTACATGGTGAGCAGAAGTATTTGTATTTACACATTCGAAGAACTCGTTTCTCGCAAGCGAGAAGTCGTTCCATCAACCGTGGGTGAAGTGTTGAGTAGACAAGATGTTTGTAGTCGATTATAGGACGAATGAATGTTTTGTATGTATGCAGAAGAGTTTTTGGATGTGTCCTGCCAAATTTACCGCACAGCGCTTTGAGGAGATTAACTCGGTTTCTGATCCTGCTAATTGTAGGAAGGATGTCAGGCTCCCAGTTGAGAGTGTGAGTAAATCTCACTCCCAAATAGGTAACCTGTCTCAATAAATCGCGTCTTTCGCACCAGAGTGAAATACGGAAACTGGTAGGTGTAGGTGTGAGTTCGGTTTTGTGAGTATTGGGATGTTGAAAAGCGATAAGTTTTGTTCTGTGTGGGTTTAATGTGATTCTCCACTTGCGACACCAGTCAGAATACCGATTTAGCAAGTTTTGAGTGTTTGTTTGTAGTGTGTATGTGTCTTCGGCGGTTGAAATGATGGCTGTGTCGTCTGCATACAAGTGAATGTGTTGAAATTGGTTTTGTGGTGTTGGTGTGTCGTATGTGTAAATAAGGTAGGAGAGAGGTGCGAGAATAGAGCCCAGCGGAACGCCTGGTAGGTGGGTAGAAGAAGGTTCCGATATTGAGTGGCGAACTTTGACTTGTATAGTACGTTCTGTGAGATATGAATGGATAAGTTTAACAAAGTGAGCGGGAAGGTTTATGCTCATCAATTTTCCCACTAGTCCAGCATGCCAGACTTGATCGAAGGCTTTGTGAACATCTATTACAGCGGAAGAAATTTCGCGAGCGTTTATAGCACGAGTAATTATCGTATGAAATGCGGTAATTGGGTCTTGAGAAGAATGTTCAGGTCGAAGCCCATGTTGGTAATCAGGAATTAAATTATGGCCTTTGCAGTATTGCCAGAGTCGCTCCTTCACCAGAAATTCAAATAGTTTTCCAAGAACACTGATAAGCGAAATGAGCCTGTAATTTTCGGGATTTCTTAAATCTTTACCGGGTTTCGGATTGAGAATTGTATGAGAAGTCTTCCATACATTAGGGTAATATGATAGAGATAGGCAGGCGTTTGCTAGGTTCTGTATTTGTGGTAGAATGCAAGGAGGGAGGTTTTTAAGAGCTTTTCTAGAAATTTGGTCAGGGCCGGGAGCGATATTTTTGCAGGCAGTTCGAATTTCTTCGAGAGGAAAAGGCATTGAGAGTGGGTTGTTTGGATTTAATTCAGTAATTATATGGGCTCCTCGTAATGTTCGAAGTTACGTGGTTAGTTTCTCTGAAGAAGTCAGGCAGAAAAATTGGGTTGTCAGGAGAAGAGAGTAGAACACTTTGAAGTTGTGTTTTGAAAACTTCAGCTTTTTCATCAGGAGTGTGTACAATTTGATTTTGTACGATGAGGCTTGATTCTACTCTCTTCCGTTGACCGGTGAGAGTTTGAAATCTGCTCCAGAATTCACTTCCTCGCCTATAGTCCAGATCAGACGTGACACGTTTCCATTCCCGCTGATTGTGGGTGTTCGTTCCAAGTCTGACCAGAGAATTTAGGCGATTCCATTCGTTCTCAACAGCAGTGTCTCCAGTTCGTACAAATGTAAGATGGAGGCGTCTTTTTATTTTGATCAAATTAAGGATGCGTTGAGGTAAAGCAAAAAAAGAAGTGTCGATGGTGGTAAGAGAGTTTCAGCAAAGGTATTTATTGAATGAATTGTGAGTATTTCTGGTTCGTTCGGTAGGCGGGAAGAAATATTATTTTGGTAGTTTTCCCAGTTGGCCCTTTTGTAATTTGGAAAGGTGGAAGTGTAAGAGAAATAGGGTTTATGGTTTGCTGATTTTGTTCGAACTAGGAGTGGAAGATGGCCAGAAGTTATGGAATCTCCCTGGTAACTTTCATTTTCAAAAGGAGTGGCTATTCTTTGAGTAGCTACCACGTGGTCTATTATTGAAGTTCCAAGGTGGTTGATGAAAGTTGGATTTCGGTTGTGACGAGCTTTTGCTCCTTCCTTGGCTCTTGCCAACTTAGTACGTCACTTTTGACACCTCTGAAACCTCACACTTTCTCGGGCGCCAGATTTTTAGCGTGGTTAACTCCACGGCCCCTTGACCTCAACCGTCAAGAGTTCCAGGTAGCCTCAGATGGAGGTACGGTACATTCCAGGGGTCTAGTTGTATCCCATCCGGTCGGGTGATGTCTTGAAAACGCTTTTACTGGTCCTGAAATAAAAGTTATTCTCCTGGCCCACACTATGGGGAAGCTAAATTCATGCAGCAACACAACTACTCTACCTTAGGTCTCTTCTAGTCTATAGTAGGTCAGTAAAACACAAATGTTCGGGTTGGTTATATTACAATCAACTTCAACAATTTATACAGGATCTGGAGCTGATTAATCAAGCCGTTACAATAAAAAAAACTATATTCTACGCAAAAGAAGACAGTACCCTGGTATCCAGAAGCACAAAAATTTAAGTCAACTATCTACTATTTACACAATCACCATGCGTTTATTAGAGACGAAGCGGGCAGGACATAAGCGAGAGAGGTTTATAAGCACAATCATAAGCAATGTTTTCAAAGAGGTAAAAGCAATATTGTCTTTTAGGGGTCTTTTCAGTAAACAGGTTAATAATTTAACAAATGAAGCGGATTATAGGTTAATGCTAGGAAAATATTTAATCACTTTTGATATACCCGGTTTGTAGAATAAACATTAAACATACAGTGTTTGAGGAATCGGAAAGGAAAATGCGATAGGGTTTCGGTCCTTGGATCAAAATACAAAAGAGCCCTGGCGAGACGCCTGGCACTCTTCGATATTCCAATAAGAACGGGGTTTACGTCTTCGGATTAAAATATCAAAGAGCCCTGGCTAGACGCCTGGCACTCCTCAATATTTCAAACGAAACGTGGGGGTGCGATCGGGAATAAATGCTAACGGAATGTGGCCGTTAAATTAAAATACAAAAGAGCCCTGGCTAAACGCCTGGCACTCTTCAATATTCCAATTGGAACGGGATTTACGTCTACGAATTAAAATACCAAAGAGCCCCGGCTAGACGCCTGGCACTCCTCAATATTTCAAACGAAACGTGGAGGTGAAATCGGGAATAATCGATAACGGAACGTGACCGTAGAATCGAAATACAAAAGAGCCCTGGCTAAACGCCTGGCACTCTCCAATATTCCAATTAAAACGGGATTTACGTCGTCGAATTAAAATACCAAAGAGCCCTGGCTAGACGCCTGACACTCCTCA
>CAJUYH010005422.1:0-23340 GCA_910591685.1 Galerucella tenella | reverse complement strand
TCTTTTTGTTCCGAGAACAAGCCTTTTCTTTTATGTGATAGCAAGCTATTACAACTAGGAGTACCCGTATTTGTACGAGACCAGAAGTAGGAGCTATTTGTGCGCGATTGTGTTAATTTTAATTTAATATAGGTTGTAATAGAATAGGAGACCATACACGGATTGCAATCTGGAGATAGTGAAAAAATTAATATTTAATCTTAACGTTTAATATTTACATCATATTTAATTTTTCCTTAAATTTAGATAACTTACCTTACGCAAAACACCCTGAGAGAGAGAGTCTACATGCATACATATGATGTAACAGAATTTTTTTAAATAATTTAATAAATACTATATTGAATAAAATTTTGTTTGATTTGGAATTCTGATGCTTCACTCACATACATGGAACATAATATTCATTGATATAAAATAAAATATCAAATTGTTATATTCCATAACAATATATATATATATATATATATATATATATATATATATATATATATATATATATATATATATATATATATCTATATATATAACTGTGATTATATTTAGTGGTTTTTTTAGAGAATAATACTTATTTTAAAGTACACAGTTAGTATATGACTAGAGATGAACAATACAATTTATATATATATATATAATATGGCAAATAATGGCAAATATTTCTCATATATATATATATAAAAGATCACTTCTCAGCAGTCTAGAATTGCCATCGGCTTTTCTGATATGAGCCGACACAAACGACTTGTTCATCAATTTGTTAGATTTTTTTATGTCAACATTGTCGGTTCTCTGCATCTCCTTCGAGCTTCCAGCTGCATATAGACTTTTCCAACCGCCAGATCGTCAGATATTCAAATAAAAAGTATACTCAATGAAACAATCACTTATTATGGATTGTAAGTTATCTTTGTGATAATTTATTGAACAGAAACAATTTATTTTCAGAATGAGAAGGCGGAAGTTAAACAGAAGTGGGCGTCTCGTTTATTGGGGAAGCTGCGGAAGGATATTACTCAAGAGTGTCGTGAAGACTTCGTGTTGAGTATAACCGGCAAAAGATCCGCCGTCTGTGTCCTTTCGAATCCTGATCAAAAGGGTAAAATGCGCCGAATAGACTGCCTTCGTCAAGCTGATAAAGTTTGGCGACTTGATCTCGTTATGGTGATATTATTTAAAGCAATCCCTCTAGAAAGTACGGATGGTGAAAGATTAGAAAAAAATCCTGACTGTTCGCAACCTGGACTTTGTGTTAACCCATATCATATTAATGTATCTGTGAGGGAACTGGATCTCTACCTAGCTAATTTCATTAATAGTCACGGTAAGTGGAAATTACACAAAATTTTAATTGAATACTGGACGAGAAAAGAATTATAATTTAAAAAGCTGGATGAAAATGTTTTTTGGCTGTTACTTCAAAATCCGACCATAATTGTAGATTTTCCTGTAATCTATAAAAAAAGAATTGCTTTCTGTATTTTTTCCAAAATTTCCATTGGCTTTGAAGATACGGTGTTGAAATAGTCAATTTCCATATATTTTTTTTTATGAAATGAAACAATTTAATTTATTATAATCTACATTATATTAAAATTAAAGTTTTGACGCTATTCGCTAACACAGTAGCTTTCTCAAACGAGTGGAGGTATAAATTTTTTTTGAATACCTTCGCAAGTATATTTTTTTAAATGATAAAATATGTATATTTGAGATCCTCGCAACAATTTCATTAATTCAATATGCCACACGGTTTAGTTTGCAAATTCTATTTTATTTTTTTATTTGCACCCAAAAAGAGCCCTGCATATTGCATAACCAAAATACATTAATTTACGTTACACGTCTGTGTTTGGGCCACAGAGTAGATTCAGAGTAATTTGGTTGTGATTGACGGACAGAGTGATTCTATATGCATCTTGTGTTTTCATCTGACCTACGAAACCATAAAAACAGAGAAGACACACATGTATAGCTGAAGTCAAAAGTATAATAATGTGGGATATATGTTGAAAATTGCTCTGTGAAAGTCAGTTTATTATCAAAATTTGATAGCACAACACATTTTCTTAAAATTATTGTTTATTTCGCATTAATGTGGAAACTATATTTGCCCTGACTCTTTCTACCAATACATATAAATTGTCAGTGGTATCAGATGAAAGAGTTTTGTAGTGACAATACTGATTGGGTACTACCTACCAAAATCGTTCATTTGTCCCTTAAACTGAACCTAGGCTTACCATGAAAAGTCACTTAATTTCCAAAAAACAGCCATTGAAAAAGTTATATATTTGAAATCAATTTAAATATCAAATTTCAGAAGGCTGCTATATTATTTCTGCTTTAATCAAGGATGTTGATATTTGATTTCGTCTTATAATTCCATTTGAATTGAAGTATATAAATAAAAGCTTACAAATGACGTTATTCAATCTCTATGTCATGCGTAGTATAGATACCAAACATTCTCGATTCTAAAAATAGCAGGCTAACATTTGACAACAGAAAATGTGACTGTAATAGAAAGAAAACGTTAAAAATCCTTGGAAAAATCAACAGTCTTGATTGCGAATTTTTTAAAATAGCTGTTAATTTATTTATAGGAACATTTTTAGAATCATGTAATATTTATAGTTTATTCAATTCCTAAAGGGTGTTCCAAATATGTACTGAAAGATATTTTCTCCTCTATAAGGTTTTTAAAAACTGTGTACCTATCTTAAAAATCAATTTGCAGAAATCTCGATTCAGTTTCTTGACATATTTCAAGCACTGAACACAGTTTACACCACCACAGCCCCAACTCTAACATTTTACACTATCTTACGCGCGTTTTGATAACCAAGTTATCTTTTTCAAACACTGAAGCCAAAATTCTGCCTTGATTATACACAATTTCTTTCGCGGTGTACTTCACCTAGTCACCAATAGATAACCGCCACTTGCCAGACATAATTTCCAGCTTCATTGCTTCCATATGGGTGAACTCTCTCATCTCTCATTAGTCTCTATACTCAAGGACTTCAGTCTCAGCAGTGTGGTTCAGTTCAGTGGTGTGAACTATGTTCAGTGTCGAGTATCGCCAACAGTTCCAATATTCTTAACTTAGACACATTTTATTCCATTTCAGAAATATTAAGTGGAGTATGTTATAATAACAATCATCACAACAATAATAACAAAAAAGAAGATGATAGAAAAAATAAAGGTAAGTTTAATTTAAATATTTTTTATAATAATTAGGTATTCTGTGTATCCGATGTTTTTTGATAACAACAATTTTAAATAATTTAGTAACTAAAAGTTTATTGAGTATCCTCAAGATAAACATATGGGCATATACATTAATTTACCTATGGCAGCGTTTCATTTATTAAGATTCCTGCTACTCGTCTTTTTTCATCGACTTTTCCGACTTAGCAATCCACTTTTAAAATATTTCCAACTACTCCTTAGAAACGATTTCCATTTTAAACTTGCCGTATGAAAATTTTACGATACGAGTATACGAGTAAAATCGACTGTTAAGTGAAAGTGAGGTATATGAAGTATTATTCTATGTTGCTCTCCTTTGCGCATCTTTCACTTCGAGATTATGTTTGTGTGTAAAATAACTATGACAATACAATAATTCCGATTGAATTAGAAATAATAATAATTCATTCATTCAATCATGTGATAAGATGTCACTTTTTTAGTTATGACATACATCATAATATGATCTTTAAACAACAGCTTGCTTTATGATAATGGAAATTATGAATTGTAGGTACCGGGTTCGAATCCTGGACAGAGTGATAATTTTAATTTATTATATTGTATATGAATAACATTCAATAATAATTATTTCTGCAGCACCGACATTTTGAAATCGATATAAAATATTTAAACCATTTATTCTTGAATTGCGACAAAATCTCGGCAATAATAACAATAAATTAGAAATACATGGTACGACCTTAGTGTAAGGAAATCCAATTACTCATTTGTCATAAGAAATACGAAAAAACTTTATTTATATAAAAGTTAATCCATAAATAGGACCATATTTTGAATATATATATTCAAATATTCAAGGCTATCCCTATTGGCAGCATGAACCTGACGTACTTTTTTTTTAATGACCACCCTGTATATTTCCACATTTTTTTAATCCCTTCGATTTTCCTATTTCTGTGATATGAGGTATTCCGAGGTAATTTAGAAGAATACGAACTATTTTATTAATTTCCTAGTATCATCAACACCCTGTACCATTGAATAAATTTGATATCAAGAAATCTATTCACGTTTAAGCGATTTTTGATATAGTCTACTATCGACCAAAATTATCAACATAGCGCGATATCCGTTTCTTATATACATGATTGGTCTTAGATCGGAATGATCATTTACTGGTTTTTTGTCAAACCATCACGACCTCAATCAACCTTATATTGATAAAGAATCATCAAATAAGTGGCCCTCTGATGGAACATTATTTCCCGAAACAGGATTTATTTCCAGACTAAGTAATTAATAGTATATTATTAAACGAGCAATTTATGATAGCCATAATTCACGATGGGTGACGTTTGCGTCACGAGCCGCAGGCGAGGGGCGCAAGTCACCCAAGTGAATTATGGCCATAAATTGCGAGTAGAATAGGTACTATACTTTGTCCACGACACTTAATTTATTTATTAATAAATAAAAGTCAGTAGCGATTTGGCATATTACTAACCTCAAAATGTTGTGGCAGCTACTTCAAATAATTTGACATATATAGAGATGGGCGATACTGTAGAAAGTATCAATACAACGTACCGTTATAAATATATTGTTTTAAAATACCTACTTAATATTAGAAAATATCGTTATGAAAAGTATCAATTCTAAAAATTACAATATTTTATAGATACGATATATGTCAGAAACAAATTTCCTAAACAAAATACACATATTTAATAGTTTATTCCATATTGTACCCCCATCTCTAGTCGTGAATTATGAACCATAATACACTACAGTGTATTATGAACCATAATTGACGACAGTTGATATATGGGTACCATATACCTTTAGTTAGGAGGTTAAATATTGACTTATTATTAGGTGGTCGTGGACAAAATAATTAATTACCAACACCTCGTGTTGGACAGATGCCCAAGGTGTCAACAAACAACAGAGACGATAGTACACAATACAATATTATAGACCAATACAACGAGCGAATTGCAAAATACACCGATCTTGCAATTGAGGTAGGACAAGTGTAGCCTACTGGGGAAGAAGAGGTGGTACCGATCATCGTTTCATCTACGGGACTCATTCCCAAAACTGCACAAGACAGCCGCACCAAACTAGGTCTTCACAAAAACACAAATATCCTGCAAAAGGCTGCAATTTTGAATATTTGTCACACTGTAAATTTCTATAAATATGTAACTTGTGCGCCAAATCCCATTTGCGTTTATACACGCTCGGGATGGGTGAGCATTACCAGCAAGTGCTGAGCAATTGCACACTTAAGATAATAATAATGATAATAATTATTATCATTAGTACCAGGATTTTTCCTTTAACGTAAACTTCAGTTGTGCGTCGATGGTGACATACACTTGTTTTTAATTCCACTTATGTAAGGTTTTTGTCCGACTGCAAAAAATTGATAGTACTCACCTATTCCGAAGATTATCCGTTGAAAAATTTGCAGTAAATAGAGCATATCCAGAAAAAAAATGTTTTTAACATTTCAACACTATATAATAATAATAATAATAAACGTCTTTATTATTTTCTTCCAAATGTACAAAAGGTTAAAGATAAATTATTTAAATATGCGTAGAAGAAAATAAAGGGCGAAGTTCAGTTTAATGATGATAACCACCATTAAACTGCTTTTCCCCTTCCCTTAAGAAATTGTAGAGGTAGGTACTTATTAAATAGTTAAAGTTAAACAATGGAACAAAATGATAGAAAAAATTCCTAACTCGATGAAAATACCAAAATACAATAATCTATTCATTATTAAATAAAAAATATATAACATAATCAATGTCTGGTCATAAGAAATTTTCGGGTTTTTGAGGACAGTCCTTGCAGTAATTATGTATGCAATGGTGCCTTCAAGGACTGTCCTCAAAACATTTTCAGTTATATGTTTGAAGGTTGTTACAGAGACCTTATATCTAATACATCCTAGTGTACTTTACTAAATGGTGACTTTTCAATTCATTAAATAAGGCGGCTCCGGAGAAGCCAAATTAGGATTTCAACCATGTAAATATCATTTTAAATAGAAGTGCGACTATCATTTTTGTAGGATTGATTATAGGATTATAATATTTCATTTAAATCGGATATATTTCCCGATGCAGGGATACATTTGCTATGGATCCCTTATTTCTCAGGGTGTAGAGTAGGTTCAACTATCAGTGTTTTTGAGTAATATCAAAATTGTTACGCGAGCTTATGACTCGTACCTATCCTATAAATGTTAAAGAAATTGAGAATTTTGTGCCTGAATGGAAATCAACCAATTGTACAAAATTTTCAGCAAAACAATTCACAAATTGACAGAAATATTCTTAATTACATCGAAAATATTAATATATTATTGTATACAGTGTGTACATAAAGTAACGTAACTTGCTAATATTTCGATTTCCGTTAGGTTTCTAAAAAAAAGTTGAATAAAAGTTTTCTCAAATAATCCAGACCATCTGCATAAGTCGAGTGGAAGAATATTATCTCAAATAGTACACCATGTATACTTGCCGTAATATATATTAAGCGAAAGTAGTCGGCTCTTTGTTCGACTGTAATTCGATACGTTACCGCCATGGTCTGCAATATAACTTGAATGGAATATACGATTAGATAGCTGCATTAAAAATATTACGTCCACTATACCTATTTCAGTTTCTCATAATCTATTAAATTACAAATACCACCATCAAGATCGCATAATTCTACCTTTAATAATAAAATTCCAAAGTTACATTGGTTTGAATCCAAAATTATGAAAAAATTGTTTATGTCAAAAAGTAGTAGGTTTTTCTGTCATTAATTGTTTTTGAATGTCATGAACTATTTCTCATTGTCATTAGTGAAAGGTGTTTATTGTAATTAGCTGCTTTTAAAATTTAAAAATGTTTACCGAGCAGGTAAGAATAATGATTCTTATGATGAGAGGTTACGGTTATCGTAAAAGAACTTATTCAATAATACGTAACCAAATCGCAACCAAATTAACAAAACTACAGTTTGGAGGATTGTGAAACTTTTTGGAAAAGACCTATAATATAACCCAAACTATAATATAATATAATAATAGAAAAAATTATTAACCACTTATAGAGAAATTCAACTCCTCAGTTGTCAACTTCACAGCTATAGTTCATTTGAAAACCAGAAGGAGTAATTTAAAATCCTTACTCACTCACACAAACAGAATGTTAAACGTTTTCCTGTTTCGTATTTGAAATTTCTAATTCATACTGTAATGTTTTTCTTATTTATTTGAACAGTTTTTTACCGTGGGATAAAATTATACACTCACTATGGCTAAGTACTATTGATTTATTAAATAAACACTTACACACGATAATAAACTTAATTTATATACACACTACTTAATGTCTATTAATTTATCTACACTCGGTATAATAATTGTCCTAATTTATCTTCAAAACTATTTATATTCACTTTCTGTTCACTCACTGTACACTGAAACTGTTTACCGATTCACTGTATACTGAACAACTCTTTGACTCACTCGAATCCCGCATATATATAGCTCTCCACAACTCCAGACTATTCGCGACAAACCATTGTACGCCTTCCACGCTGTTCGAGAACAGTCTCGTTATTACCTGCGAAAGAACCTTTCTAGAAAGGTCGCATTCATCGTTTGCGACAGGACCGGCTTCGGAATTAGTGAGTTCGTAACATTGCCCCCTCCTTAATAGTAAGTTCCTCCTGGAACTCTTGTGTAGCCGGGACTGGATGTTTAAATCGGCAACTGGATCGATTCCTACACTTTCCGGTCGTATGAAAATAACAGGGTACTGTCTTCATCGGATACTGATTACGTGGGGAATAGCTGCAGATTAAAATGTGGACATCAGTATCTTCGAAGATCACTTCCACCATATTCCTAATGACTCGCCAATCCAACTGGTTGCTCTCTATCTTAGGCAACGCTAGTTTCTTCACGTTGGATTCCTGCACGTGGTCTCGAAGACTTCGTAGCGCTTCCCACACATTCCGGTAGGTGGATCGATCTTGAAATTCGTTCTTTGTCACCAGATAGAAGATGTGTCGTGAATTGTGTTTGAATTTCAGTGTCTTGCCAGGGGTTGGAATCTGTTCTGAGAGTTTTTCTGATTGTCCAAACTTCTTTCGGAAGACGAATGCCAAACCTCGTGCATTTTTGATATTGGCTGGGATGTTGTGTGCCAGTGAATAGTCTTCCGGCAGCGTGAACAAATCTTGTCGTTGCTCTGTAGTAACTCCAAATCTAGCTTTACCGGTACCTCCATATGCGCCCATAAATTCTTCGAAGGCAGGGTCAGGATCTTCCCGGATATGGTTTACTCCTTCTTCTTGGCCATGGTCTCCTTCGAATGGCGCTAGTCGATTTTGGTGGACTACTTTCGGTTTTCCATTGGGGATCTTACTTATGCGATAGATGACGTCGTTGATCTTCTTCTTGATTAAGTATGGACCCTCCCAAGATTTTTGTAGTTTTGGAGAAAAGCTCTTTCTCCTCGTCGGGTTGTGTAACCATACTTTGTCCCCTTCTTTGAAACTGCCTTCGGTAGTCTGCGTGTCGTACCGTTTTTCCATTCTGTCGCTGGAAACTTGCAGATTCGTTCGAACCAATTCGTGTACATCGTCCATCCTTTTTCTCAACTGGATCACGTAGTCTTCTCCCGCTAGATTTTCTCCAGGACGACAACCAAATTCCAGGTCACAAGGAAGTCTCATTTCGCGTCCAAATAGGATTTTCGCAGGTGTTTCACCTGTGGGCTCATTGATGGTAGATCGATACGCCAATGCAAATAGGGAAAGGTACTGGTCCCAATCTTTCTGGTGGCTGGAAACTACTTTGGACAGGTATTTTCCTATGGTCCTGTTCATTCTTTCGACCATTCCATCTGACTGTGGATGTAACGCCGTTGTCCTGGTCTTCTTCATTCCCAGCTTCTCACAAATTTCCTGGAATACATGGATTTCGAAATTCCTTCCCTGATCGCTGTGAACTTCCAAGGGCACTCCATATCGGCTAATGAATTCTTTTACCAATACATCCGCGACCGTTGTGGCCTCTTGGTTCGGAATCGCGTAAACTTCTACCCATTTGGTAAAATAATCCATCACAACCAGAATGTATTTACCACCATTTTCTGTCGTCGGAAATGGTTCAGCGATATCTAATGCGATCCTTTCGAATGGGCTTCCAACATTATATTGTTTCATGGGAGCCTTCCTCTTGCGATGTGGTCCATTACTCGTAGCACAATTCGTACACTTCTTACACCAGTCCTTCACATCGTCGGAGCTGTTCATCCAATAAAACCTTTCACGGACTCGCTGAAGGGTTTTCTTCACTCCCAGATGACCTCCTGATGCACTGTGTGTAACTTCCTCAGTACCTCAGCTACTCTCGATCTCGGGATAACTATTTGTCGTCTATTTTCGGAACCATCATCGTTTTCAAGGATTCGTTTCAACAGGCCTTCTTCCAGGACAAGGGAGTCCCACTGAGCCCAATATGCCTTCAGTGTTGGTGAAAATCTTGACACTTCTTGCCAGGTAGGTCGCCGATTTTCTTGCTTCCATTGCCGGATCATCTTTAGGTGTGGATCATTATCTTGATCTTCTCTAATCCTGGTGGGTGACCATTATTCATTGCTGACTGTAGTTCTTGAAACTGTAGCTTCCTTAGATTCGACCTTGTTGCAGTGGGAACAGTCTGGTTGGTACGGTCGTCTAGACAGGGAGTCGGCTTTTCGGCGACTCACACCAGCTCGTAGGAGTTCTTGGTTTGCTGGAGTCCTAGGGCGCTTACACGAACTGCGTACATGCCCTAGCTCGCCACAATTCCAGCATCTACTCTTCCTCGGCTTTCGTTCTACCATGCTTTTTATCAAGTTGACTAACTGGTCAAATTTATCTTCGTCACTATCTTCTTGAACGGTCCTAACTTTGTTATATTCTGACGCCTTCGTGGCTGCTTCATATTCAAGAGCTGCAGTCAATGCATTGACCAATGTTTTGGGATGGGCTAAACGAAGCGTCCTCTGCATATCAGGGTCACGTAAGCCATCAATAAAGGCCTGGATGCCTAGACATTCCATCATGTTTTCTGGTGCTGATGGATAAGCAAATCGGACTAGTCGGGCGATATCCACTTCATACTCTTGAAGGGTTTCATCACGTCTCTGCCTTCGATTATTCATCTGAGATTGGTACAAGTGTTCTAGATGTTCGTGACCATATCGCATGTCCAACCTCTTCTACAGCTGCTCGAAGTCATCCGTTTCTTCAAGAGGTATCGTCTGAAGCACATCCAAGGCATCTCCCCGAAGCGCGATGGTCAAGTTCACTGGCTTCTCCCTGTCTGACCAATTATTCGCTCTAGCGGCTGCTTCAAATTGTTTAACATAGTTGGTCCATGACATCTTTCCGTGGAAATTTTATTTTCAACATCAGCGACAATGTCATTTTTCATTGACAAAATATCAATGGAAATATCGTCTTTCATAGCAGAAATATCGTCCTTCATAGTAGAAATCTTCTCGTCCATGGAGGAAATGTTAGCAGAAATATCATTCTTCATGCTAGAAATCTTCTCGTCCATATTAGCAGAAATTGACAAGATTAGGGTAGAGGACTCGTCATTGAATAAGAATGTTTCTGGATCCAAGTCTTCACTTTCCAGTCTTTCGACTAATTCACTTCCCGGACGTTTCCAACTCGCGATTTTCCAATTCTGATTTTAGTTCCGTCACTTTCAGGTCACATAGTCTCTTAGCCATTTTTACGTAATTATTTTTTTATATTACCCCATACCTGACACCAATGTAATGTTTTTCTTATTTATTTAAACAGTTTTTTACCGTGGGATAAAATTATACACTCACTATGGCTAAGTACTATTGATTTATTAAATAAACACTTACACACTATAATAAACTTAATTTATATACACACTACTCAATGTCTATTAATTTATCTACACTCGGTATAATAATTGTCCTAATTTATCTTCAACACTATTTATATTCACTTTCTGTTCACTGTATACTGAAACTGTTTACCGATTTACTGTATACTGAACAACTCTTTGACTCACTCGAAGCCCGCATATATATAGCTCTCCGCAGCTCCAGAACATTCGCGACAAACCATTGTACGCCTTCCACGCTGTTCGAGAACAGTCTCGTCACAGTATATCAAAACAACCAGTAGTGCATCTCAACTTCGCGCATCGGTTGTGCGCAGCTCGCCATTTCGGTTTAGAAACCTCTCAAGTTCGGCAAGGACGGCGTATTTTCTACTTCGGTTTAGGGACAGTTTAGTCGCGTGAGCAGTGGCGTAGGGTGAATTAAATTTTATTTTAGTGACAGTAATCAAATAAGATGAATAAAGCTAAAGCAGGTGTGGTTTGTGCTGCAAAGAACTGTAAAAGTAAATCATATTTGTATATGAAAAAAAAGTTTCTTTAGATTTCCCTAGTCTGTTTTATTTATAAAAAAATTATATATAAGAGTTCGATTTTATTATACACTTAAATAGAAATACGCATAAATAGAAATTTCAAAAAAGATATTAAAGAAAGAAAGCAAGAAATTTATTGATCTTCACAAAAAGGTATACAATGTTATGCCAGTTACTTCTATAAATAAACAAACACAACATGTTTACACACGTTATTATACACTGAAAGTTTAAAATTAATTTACATAAATCCAACATGATTACATTTATTTTACAATTAAAATGGAATTTTATTTATTTAATTAAATTTAAAAGAGTGAATCAATCTTCATATGAAGATCTGGGCCATTCAAAATCGAATACTTCCTCAATCTCATAAAATGCCTGACCTACAAGCGCCTGTTTCACTATAAATTTTAATTTCTTGAGTGTAAAATTTCTCCATAATACTGGAAGAGTGTTGTAGGTACATCCAGTGGTATACGTGTTTATTTTTATGCACAAAATGTATAAACAAGGTATTGGGAGAATCTCTAATTTAATAAAAATAGGCCTTGCACGATCTCTAACATTATAATAATGATAAGTTAATTATTTGACGTCATATTTAATGAAATGAAATCTTAATTTGTAATTAAATATTATTGGATTATGAAATTTTGCTAGGTATTTAATAAAAATAAATAAGTATTTCCTCTGTTTTATTACAATTTGTTTTGCTATTGTTGCCGATTCTAAATTCTCTAGAGTTTTTTCCTTGTAACATGTTCAAATTGTTTATTATATTACATTCACAACATTAATCTACTCAATAAAATTTTCTTCGAAACATAAATTTAACAACTTTGAATTTTACTAATCCTTCCCTGTCCAAAAAGTAGGACTGTTAGTTAATACGGACCTCGTATCTAAACCCGAATGGCCGTTTAAAGGCCAAATAAAATTATTGCGCACAAGCGATGCGCGAGGCTGAGATGCACTACTGGTTGTTTTGGTATACTGTGGTCTCGTTATTACCTGCGATAGAACCTTTCTAGAAAGGTCGCATTCATCGTTTGCGACAGGACCGGCTTCGGAATTAGTGAGTTCGTAACAATACTGACTTATTAGAACATCCACATCACTCTATTACGGCTGTTTCCAATTACCAAACAACTGAATGCATTAAAAAGAAAGTCAGTAAATTAATTTTCGAAAATATTGTACAATTTGCGGTTTACAACAACGATATCACAATTCATATTCGTTTTGAATGGGAGTAAAAGCACAAATCTTTTCGCAGAAGCTTTACTTCTAACGTTTCAATTAGTACTTAGGTAATAAATTGATTTATTTTTGTAGGTATAAGGGCCATTCGCACCGGTTACACTTAAACGTTAAGTGTCACTCAAATCCACTAAGTGTCACTTAGTCGTTCGCACCGTATTTAAAGGCACCCTTAACGTCGCGTTAAGGGTATAGTTTGGCAAGTTTATCTGGAGCTAAGCGGCATCGGTAAGAGGCGAGGAAAAACATGGCGCATATCTGTCAAACGTACAAATGTCGTACGGTACCTATTTTACCAAGTAAAACTGAAATTACAAAGGTCACTGACAATACTAACGCCACTGGATACATCAATATCAGTCAATTGAGGAGGTGAGAGGGAAGAACATACGCACGCACTTGCCAATAAGAAGTCAGCTGGTCGATAAAAATCACCAATTATGTAATTCGGAGAGTGTGGTTATTATGGTTTTCGTACAACGCTGCCAGAGCTTGAAGAAGCCCATAACAAATTTGGAAAAGTGTTCCCTTTTAATATTCATACATTGAAAAAATAATGTTAATAGAATAAATCCAAGGAAACAAGCACATTATAAAATTAACGTTTAATCATATTTTTAATATTGTTAATAATACAAAAACCCGTTTATAATTATTATCACTACATAGTTAGCACTTCAGCTTTTTCATAGTTAAACGTGGCAATGTCGAATGTTTTCGACTGCATTCCTTTCACGGTTTCAGATAAACTTGCCAAAGAATACCTTAACTAAGCTCGGAATATCCACGGCTTAAAGTTTCACTTAACCTCGAAATACTAATTTTGAAGTTGATTTATGACAGTTTATATTTGAGTAAATTGTGCTTTGATAGATGGTAGATCTTTGTATTTGTAATTTGTCTTATCGAAATGGAAATGTTAGTAGATGATAACGATTTAGAAATAATTGATATAATTGAATACGGCATACCCAGACCCATATATAAGGAACGATTATTTTAATACATTCGATCCTTGGACGTTTTTTCTTAGATTTAGAATAACGAAGGAAACTGCTCTCAATTTTCTTGGAGAAATTGAAATTGTTTATTTTCTATGACATTTTTATACTTGCTAATAATATCTAATAATAATGATTTTTCACATGTTGTGAAATTTATTCCACGAGATCTCTTTTCTCCGCTCATATTTAAACTACTAAAATTACTCGGAAGAAAAAATACTTATCAAAACGTCAAAACCAAAGATTACACCAACTAATATTAAACGCATAGATCTTTTTCAAAAAAATATTTTAAGAATCGCGGCGTTGTCAAATGGAACCTCCCAGTTAGTTAAGGGAGGTACGGCGCGAACGAAGTTCCACTTAAATTATAAGTGTCACTTAGTTAAGTATGACTTTTTAGGATAATCGGTGCTAATGGCCCTAACATATTTATTTAGGTGTTAACAAACAATTGGTACGTAAATACAAGCATTACATTTTACATTATACGAGTTGTTTTCATGAAGTCTCTTTTCACTCTGTCTTTATTTCCCCCTTCACATACCGGTGTGCCGTCGACGACGTGGCCAAGGCTACTTTTGTGTGTCGGCGGAATGCGCGAGGTTGTCACGTCTTGCACAAAGTCTTGGAAACAACATATTGCCCCCCTTGAAAGCCTCCAGGCGAGGCTTTAAAGTTTTTGATTTGGAAGCACACATAACTTAACAGCGGGTCTTTTGAGAATGCCCAATGAAGTTTTCACGGACGCAACGCGTATGATGCCGTCCTTACCAGGGAAGACCTCAGTTATTCGGCCCAATCTCCATTGAAGAGGAGGCAAATTGTCTTCTCGGATGAGAACTAACAGACCAGGTTGGAGGGTGTCTTGACTGGATCGGACCCATTTGCTTCTTGTTTGCAATTGAGAAATATATTCCTTCGACCATCTTTGCCAAAACTGTTGAACCAATTTCTGTGCTAACTGGAATTGTTTGAGTTTATTGTCAGGAATGGATACTAGATTTGGTTCTGGAATAGCCTCCAATGATGCGCCAATCAGAAAGTGCGAGGGTGGGAGAGGAGAAAGGTCGTTGGGGTCATCAGAGGAAGGATATAATGGACGGGAGTTAAGAACTGATTTGATTTGTACAAGACCGTAGAAAATTGTTCATAGTTAAGAGGTGTATTTCCTACTAGGCGACGCAAGTGATGCTTGAAAGATTTAACCGCTCCTTCCCATATACCCCCAAAATGAGGAGCCTTGGCGGGTATAAACCTCCAAGTTATGCCCTCAACAGATAGGTTGTCGGTGACTTCCCTTGAAGCCCCCTTTTTTTTTCCCTTCGGAGCCGTCCTTTCGCCGGTACCACCTCAGCCTCCTGGGCTTATTGTGGATACTCCTAGTGTTCTGACTACAACCTATTCAGCCAATCCGTTCCCTGTATTAGCTCATACAGGTTCTTAGCTGGTTGATTGTAGAAGTCTTCTGGAGTCATTTGGGTTCTACCATAAAGTTTCTGCCTTCTGTGGTCCAGCGACTCACAGTTGCATAGTATATGCAGAGCTGTTTCGGTATCCTTTTTGCATCTTCTGCATGTAAGGTCTCCGTTGTACAGCCCTATTTTGTTTAGGTGCTCCTTTGTGGGAAAGTGTCCCGTAAGTAGCCCCGTAGTGGTGCGCAGTTTGTTCCTGCTCATTGAGAGCAGTTCTTTCGTTACTTTTTCTGATGGTTCTTTTATGAATTTCTTCCCATGTATTTGCCCAGTCGTATTCTTCCAGTATTTCTTGTGTTGTTCTTTCAACCACCCTTTTAACCATGACCTGGTTAAGCATCTGGGGATGCCCACAGCAGGTTCGGGTCCGTTCATCAGAGTTGACGATCCTACTCTTGCGAGTTCGTCAGCTTTTTCATTGCCTGCGATTCCTTTATGACCTGGTACCCACTCCAGTGTTACACTGTTCCGAGTCGCCAGTCTTCTAAGTTCTTCGCCGCATTCCCATACTAGCCGAGATGTCACCCTATAGCTCTGGAGTGCTTTAAGGGCGGCTTGGCTGTCGCTGTAGATCCTGATCTGCCTGTTGTTGTAGGCTCTCATACTGTTAGCCCTTGCACACGCAAGTATTGCATAAACCTCTGCTTGGAATACAGAGGCGTATTTTCCTAGCGAGACGATTCCTTCATATTTGCTCGTCTTGCTGTATATGCCCGCTCCGGTGCCGAGTTCATTTTTAGATCCGTCTGTATACCAGATCAGTTCATTCGCTCTACTAAGTGGTGGTGCGTTCTCTTCCTCAAGCTCCTTTCGATCTTTGATGACAATCTCGAAGTTCTTGCGAAAGATATATTTGGTAGTCATTTGGTCTGTTGGCATTTTGAAAATGTCATCACCCACCTGCCTTATCTCTGTGTGTCCTCTCCCATGTGCCACATCATGGTCTAGTGCTTTTTCCAGTCGGGTTAGTGCTGCCCTTGCTTCACACATTATGACATAATGTAGTGGAGGAAGGTCTAGCACTGTTTCCAGCGCCGCTGTAGGAGTAGTCCTCATTGCCCCTGTAATGCCAGTGCATGCAAGTCTTTGCACCTTGCTTAGTTTTAGCATAGCAGAGGATTGTCTGGTCTTTGGCCACCATACCAAAGATGCATATGTTATCCTGGGAATGACAACCATTTTGTATAGCCAGTGTACCATGCTGGGTCTTAGTCCCCATTTAATGCCGTAAGTACGTCTGGCAACCATGAAGGTCACCTCCGCTTTCTTGATCACGTGCTGAAGGTGTCGGTTCCAAGTTAAGCCTGGGTCTAGGACAACCCCAAGATATTTTACTTCATCCGACAGTCGTATTGGCCCCCTTTAGAAAAGACCTTATTTCATTTGAGGCACCTACTAAATTCGTGCCGTTGTCGGAGTTAATAACGTTGGGCTTTCCGCGCCTAGCTATGAACCGTTTAAGGGCTGCTAAAAACAAGTCGGTGCTCAGATCCCCTACCAACTCTAAGTGCACGGCCTTGGTAGACATGCAGATAAATAGGCAAATATAGGCCTTAGTTAATTTGTAGTTCCTTGTGGTTCTGTCCTTCAATTTGAAGGGACCAGCATAATCGATGCCGGTGAATAAAAAGGGTCTAGAAGAGGACACCCTTTCTATGGGAAGCTCTCCCATCGCGGGCGTGACAGATTTGGCATTCCATTTGAAGCAAACAGTACAATTGCGAATTGCCTTTTTAACTGTGTTTCTACCATTTAGAAGCCAAAATCTCTCTCTTAAGGAAGCAAGTGTGTATTGAGGGCCGGCATGCAGCAATCTTACATGCTCTCGCCTTGCAAGGAGCATTGAAAGGTTATGATTTTTAGGAAGAAGAACAGGATGTTTTTTGAAGAAATTAAAAGTTGAGAGTTTGAGCCTTCCGCCTACTCTCAGAATTCCAGATTCATCCAAAATGGCGATAGTTTAAAAACAGGGCTACTATTAGGAATTATACCATTTTTTTATATTTCGGATATCTCCTTTGAAAAATGGTCAGACTGAATAATTTTAATTAGCTGACTTAAGGAATTATCCAGTTCTCCCGGGATCAAACAACCGATAGTTCTATTCTCCTTATTTTTCAAATTATGACAAAATCTTAAGACGTGAGCAAAGACTCTTATGAGTCGGTTCAGATCTGAGAACTTGTTTAGATGAGGTAGAATATGAAAGTCTGTGGTTGCAGTGGCGGATAATGTTATTGCCTTGGAACAGATCTCGGGCAGGTCAAAAGGGTTAGTTTCAGATAAAGGTGGGACCTGTTGCTGATTGATTGGGCTTCTTATTATATCAGGACCGTACCACCATAACTTAGAATTTTTTTATTCCGAAAGTGATATGCCCCTAGTCAACAAGTCGGCGGGATTAGTTTCTGTCGTTGTATGAAACCAATGATCAGGATTACTTAGACCAGATGAAGTTTTTGAGGAACCGTCAAAAACTACACGTAGCTTGGTAGTTGAATGATCCTCCTTGATCACGCAATGATGGGGCAGGTAATATGATGGTGTAAAGGATGGGTCTGACACCAGTGACATATGCCTGGGTATATTCGTGTATGAAATTAGAATATTGATTTTTGAGGTTAGAATTTCTATTAAGTTTATTTTCTAAATAATGGAAACGTCTTTCGGCTATGGACCGAGATTCTCCTAGTATGTTTGGGGGTTCCTTTAAAGGATACTTAACAATAAATCGCCCTGAATCATCTTGGGCAAGACTTTCTAGGAAATGTTTTTCACATAATTGTTCTTCAGGGGCTAAGTGCACTTTATTAACGGGTGGTTCTTCCAAAGTTTGATCAGGAATGGTTCCTTGGGTAAGGAAACATACAGCGTGCAGGTTTGTATCCGTATGATCAGGAGCGGTTTCAAGTTTCCGTGATTTTTGGAGCGTGGGGAGATTTGCGCCAAGCTTAATTTGGCCTGCACAGAGAAGGTCCCAAAATATTTCTGCTCCCAACAAAATGTCAATTTCTGAACTAACGTTAAACATGGGATCGGCTAAAATTAAGTTAGGTGGGATTTGCAGTGCAGCCTTGTCAAAGGTGACACATGGAAGATTAGAAGTTATGTCTTCCATGAGTAAGCATGACAACTCGACATTGAAGGCACAAGTTCGGGAAGATAACTTGATATTGATCTTGGAGCTGATTTTTGAAGCCTGGTTACCTATACAAGTAATAGTTCCCTGGATTAATTCGGGTTTAAGACCCAATCTACTAGCACAAGATTTGGTGATAAAGTTGATCTGAGAGCCAGAATCAAGTAGAACGCGACATTGCTCGGGTATGCCATGTACGTTCTGGACTGTAACCAAGGCGGTTGATAAGACAATGCAATTGTTACTAAACGAACAATAAGTCTGTGAACTCGAAGAAGGTGAAGGAATGTTTGAATTAGGTTGACTAGGTTCTAATTCTTTGCTCAGCTGTTCGTTGGGAACATGTTTTTTGCCTTGCGGTTTGGGTTTTAAGAATTCAAAATGGAGTAGGGTATGGTGTGGCTTATTGCATTTTCTACATTTACCTGACCTACACTCACCTAGCGGATGGTATTCGCGCAAACAGTTGATGCACAGATTTAAGCGTCTTGCTTCATCGTAGCGTATCTTTGGAGAAAGGGAGGTGAATTTAGAGCAATTCAATATTACGTGTGCTTCACTACATAGCGGACAGGTTGATCCGCTTGTAGTTGTTAAGGATCTACCTTTGCTCCTTGGGTTAACCAAGGAAGATTGCGAGGGAAGGGAAGAGGTGTCCTTAGAAAATTTGGGTAGGAGCTTATAACGATTCGTTAGGAATTCAGTAAAATCACTTAAGAGAGGTTTTGTTTAAACATTTGGAATCCCACTTCTGTTTGCTGCGTATGTCTAATTTTAGATACATCAAGTTTATGATTATAGAGTCCCAATATTCGGTGGGTTCACTTAGGTTTTTTAGAACAGTTATGTTATGATTGATGAGCATAAGTAGTGATTTTATATTAGAATGTGATTCCTTCGTGATTGGAGAGATATTTATTAGTGTTCTAATGTGATGGTTTATTAAGGCATTAGAGTCCTCATAATGGTCGAGAAGAATTTTCCAAGCTAACTCGTAGCTGGTTTCCGAGATTTGCATGTCCCGCAGGATTTCAGCAGCTTCTCCCTTCAAGGCTAGCCGCAGATAATGAAATTTTTGAATTCCGCACAAATTGGATTTTTCATGGATAACTGATCTGAAAGTATCTCTGAAGCAAAGCCAGTCATCTAATGCGCCATCAAACTTGGGTAGGTTGATGTCTGGTAGCTTAAGACCAATATTAATGGTTGAATTTTGCGATAGCAGGCCTTGAAGAAGATCATTGGTAAGAGGATTCGAAAACTGGTTGTTTGAAGGACCCTGGTTGGAATTATTAAAATTTTGAATTTCAGTCGAAACTACGCTACCTCCGAAAACAGATTTGACTGACTGGGACTTAAAATCAATATTTAATGGTTTAATAACGCTTTTTGCATTAGCGACGACCGTATGATATGTATTTTCGAATTGTTCGCGGGTATCATTATCAATTTGAATATCATCATCACCTGACGATGCGATTTCAATATCAAATTGTAGGTTGTTAAATTCGTCCAATAACGGATTGTCTAATCTTTGTTGTAGATCAATGACATTTTTATTTTCTTCGCTGACAAATTTATTAAGAAAGGTTTCAAAACGTGTGAGAGAGGCCTTTAAAATTCCTCGACGGGTAGTAAGTAATTTGACATCAGTCATACTGCCGCAACAAATATCAATAACGAAAGGAAATTTGAATTACACAGTTTTTTGCAGCGGAGCGCCCGTACTATGGTGATTAAATAGATACGGCAAGAAATTCTATGAGAAGCAATTTGATTTCAACTTGAAATATAGCGAATATTACACCTTTTTTAAATTAAGGCTAATAAAGGGTTGTTCAAATGTAAATAAGGTTACTAACAATAGCCACAATTATACTATCTTTCGTTGAAAGCACAACCTGGAGTAAATACGGTCAAAGCACTCTTTTTTATTAAATGATAATTCACTTGTGCATGCAGACTCTTAACATATTAAGATTATAATAGTCAAAAATTACACTATTTCATTAATACCAAAGCAATGTCATGCAAACACGTAAATTAAGCTTGGTAGGTATCAAAGTGCAAGAAAGGAAAATAGTCGAAAACTACACTATTTATGTGGTAGTAATCCAACAAATGTAAACTGGGCTTAATTTATATAAATATAGTCGAAAATTACACTGTTTTTGGGGTATTTAATCAATAAAAATGCAAGTACCTACGTAACAAATTCAAAAAATAGTCAAAAATTACACTATTTTTGTGAATTGATTCAATAAAGGAAAAACTGAAGAGAAATAGTCAATAATTACACTATTTTCATAATTGAAATGAAAGTTTTATCCCAGAGGAAATAGTAAACAAATCGAATCTATCTTTGTAATGATAGGAAGGTAAGAAATTTGATAAAATGAAACGCACTGACCTATTACCATGCAGAAATCACACAAAAGGCGGTAAACTTCTTTCAGCCGGCAAACGAACCACAGTTGTAACAGTATTTTTTCGATTATGTTCACTTAATTCGGGTTTCTGTTTCCAAATATTCACTGGAAATATCAGGCATCGATAGACCATGTATTAAATTGATTTATTTTTGTAGGTATAACATATTTATTTAGGTGTTAACAAACAATTGGTACGTAAATACAAGCATTACATTTTACATTATACGAGTTGTTTTCATGAAGTCTCTTTTCACTCTGTCTTTATTTCCCCCACTCCCCCTTCACATACCGGTGTGCCGTCGCCGACGTGGCCAAGGCTACTTTTGTGTGTCGGCGGAATGCGCGAGGTTGTCACGTCTTGCACAAAGTCTTGGAAACAACAACTTATATAGTATATAAAATTATCATATATCATTCTTTACAACGACTACCGATATGTAGTCGAAAGGTTGGAAATAAAGTAACAACTAAGAAACACAAAGAAATTTTTTAAACAAAATATTAACTATAATAATATCCACAACGCTGAGATGGTCCTTTTCACCAGGAAAAGAAGTTTATCGGGTTCAAAACCTCCCGAAATCTTCAAAAGCAAACTAAACTTCTCGGAAGAGGTGAAATACCTTGGTATTACCCTCGACAGGAAACTAACATGAAACTCTCACCTACACAGCAGAGCAAAAAGAGCATATGTGGCTCATGAGCAGTGTAGGAGGACAGTGGGACGCACATGGGTCTGTCACCCCGTGTTTTCACCTGGATCTACACTGCAATAATAAGACCCATGTTAACGTATGGAGGAATTGCATGGGGACCGAAGGTTCTACAAGCAGCGGCCATCCAAAAATTATATCAAATACAGTGAATGGCTTGTATAAACATCACAGGAGCCATGAGAACAACACCAACCGCGGCAATGGAAATGATTACTGGTCTGACCCCTCTGGACCTGTACGTTAGGGAGGTTGCGTTAATGACCATGGTACGATTGCGCACGGCTGGTGTAAGCCCCGAAGTAGGAGTGGGTCAATTGAGGCTAAGCCTATGGCAAGAAGCGCTTACTGCACTACCTCTGCTGCAGGCAGCCAATTATGCAATTGAATCCAGGTTTGTGTTAATAAGCCCTACAAAATACAAATAAAACAGAACACAGAGTCAGATACTGCAAAAGCAATATGCCTATATATAGATGGCTCAAAAATGAAAGATGGCTTAGGATGTGCAGTTTACTCCAAAGCACTAAGCCTAAGGATTAAGTGGGGAATGGGAAACAATACCAGCGTGGTCCAAACAGAACTGGCTGGTATCTCAATTGCCACAAAAGAACTAACCAGAAAAAGGATGTTTGGCAAAAACATAAAAATCTGCACTAATAGTAGACAAGCCCTATTAGCCTTGAACAACGTGTTATATCGGGGCTAGTACTAGAATGCCACCAAGATTTAGCTATCGCCCCCGGCAAATAAAAATATTATCCTGAGGTGGGTTGAATGGCACGACAGGAGTAAAGGAAATCGCATTGCCGATTCTTTAGCCAGGGAAGCGGCTGGACTAAAAATTTTAGAACCCAGTGACACCTACCATTTCGAAAATTGCGGAACTAGCCAAACGTTACACCCATGCTCAATCGCTCAAGAGATGGGATGGAATCAAAGGATGCAGTCTTGCCAGGATCACCCAGGGTGACCCTGGGAAGCTGGCGCCGAAGAAATATTTGGCGATGACCCGGAAAAACCTACGTTCAACAGTAGAGGACGATAGTTTGATAGGCTAAATTAGGGCACTTTCAAGTAATAGGAAACATATTGAAAACGAAAGTCAATAACAAATACCATATCGATTCGGATTGATACCTCATTGAAATTATATTCAAAAAGAAACATTTTAATACCTGTATATATAGTTTATATATAACCTTACACGAAGTATTTGGCTGCAAGGGTTCCTCAAACCCCATAGTTGGCATGTTTGTCTGTTGTGCTGTAGCCAAATTTCCGATACCATGGGTTATCAAGAAAAGAAGGGGAACGGAAACGATCATTGTATTCATCCGTTTCCTTCAAAAATCAATGTGCGTTAATAATAGGATTTGCTTAAGAAGGAGTGAAATTCATGATAATCATGGCCGTTCGCTCCTTGAAAACTTCCGTGTTTTTTTTTTCATTTTGGGAGCCGTTCAGATGCCGGGAGCACTGCAGCCTATTGGCTTATTGTACTCTGCTCCCATATTTAGTCCACCCAAAGAACTACTGAATATCAGCAGGAATAAGCTAAGAATTATTACAGGTTATCTAACGGGTCATACCCCGTTAAAA
>CAJUYH010005421.1:0-23341 GCA_910591685.1 Galerucella tenella | reverse complement strand
AATTCTGTTCATAAAAATCTTTATTGAATTGAAAATATGTTTTTGTTGCACATAATTTTAATAATTCTATTATTTCTGTTACGCTCAATTTGGTTCTTTCTGTAAGGGTCTGATCAATTTCTAATTTTGATTGGACAAGTTCTATTGTTTTTTGTATCGGTACATTCGTGAAGAGACTATATAACTACATCAAAACTGACCAAATAATGGTTTTTGTTGAAATTCAAATCTGATAGCTTTTCTATAAAATGATTGCTATTTCTGATGTATGAATTTGTCTGTCCCGCGAGGGGTTCAATAATTTTCAATATATGATTCGATAGTTTTACTGCATGGGGAATTAATCGTGCTACAAATTGGTCTCAATGGTATGTTTTGCTTATGAATTTTTGGCAGACCATAAAAATGTGGTGGCTTACTGTATTTAGGTGTTAACATTGTTCTTTCACGACTAGCAAATTCGTTCTTGAATTTGAAAAGTGTTTTATAAATTTTGTTTTCAATTGAATTGGTAGGATCATTTGGTAGCTTAGTATAAGGGCCATTTATTAATAAATCCATTACTTTTGAATCATAATCAACTTTGTTCATGATAACAGTAGCATTGCCCTTATCAGCCGGTAAAATAATTATAGAATCATCTTCCTTCAGATTTTTAATTGCTTTTTGTTCTGCTTTTGTACTATTGTTTTTTAAATGAATAGATTTTTCTAATATGACTTTACATCGTACCCTATATTCTTCTCTTTCGTGTTCAGGTAATTCGTTACTTACTCGTTCTATTGAACTTATTATGTCTAATTTCGGTATTGCTTTTGGAGTCAAAGCAAAATTTAAACCTTTTGAAAGAACTAATACGTCTGAAGAATTTAAAGTTTTGTTTGATAAATTAATAATCGTGTTTGGTACATTGTTTTGTTGATAATTATTCAGTTCTTTTTGGATTTTTTGTTCAAATAATATTTTAAACTTTCGGATTTGAATTTGTTTTTGTTTTTCATACGTTGTAGTATGTATTATATTTATATTTGATATTATTTTATCGAAGTCAATTTTAGTTACCGTATCAAAAAGAAAGAAAAGAAAAGAAAGAAACGGTAGCTGGAACGCTACCGAAACGTTGAAATAAAGAATTTAAAAATATTGTGGTTTAATTTCCCAAGAAATTAAAAAAAGAATCATTATATCATGACACGATCAATATTTGTAATGAATAAAAGCATTCCGTTTTAAAAAGTTATTTTTATTATTTAATTTGTATTGTTTACAGTTAACTTGGCAACGCACAGCAACCGTATAGCGTTGGTAAGCTTTTAACAGAAAGTCACGCTAGGAATTCGACTATTTACACAAATATTCTGTATGGGAATGCCATGGATCGCTGTGGACCCAATGCGCAAGCCTCGCTCATTTTGATTACAGTTTAAAACTCAGGTAAATTGCGGAATTGCATGACTCAGTCGCGCGTTTGGCATATGTTTAGTTCTTTACGATAAAAAAAATTTAATACACGTAAAAAATTTTTTTATAAGAAACTTTTAATATGGAAGTTGAAAGAATGATTGTAGATGATAGTAGTTATCGTGAATCGAAAGAAAATGTAGTGCAAAATATGTTGAATAATATTCAAGATGTAGAAATTAGAAGGTATGTATTTTATAAATTATTTCTTTAAATTAGCTCAACAAAAACAATCTGGATTGAGTCAAAGGGTCGCCGAACTGTTTTGTAGCTCCCCAAATGTAAATTCGAAACATTTTTTAAAATATTTAAATACTTTGAAAACAAATTATAATTTAAATAAATACTTGGGAGCTTCCATTGACAAGTTGTGTGTTCATATGATTATAAGCTACCAGAAAACTTTTAATATTATAAGGTAGAACTTTGAAAAAGTTAATTGAAAACAAATTTTAAACAACATAAAATTTTTTCTCAAGAGCTTTTTAAACAAGTGTGCCTCGAATACTTGAAACTGTTGAAACTGTTTCTAAAGAATTTCCTTTTAATGAAAAAATATACATTAAAATTAATTTAGAATTTTCATTTGAAAAAGGAATATTTTAAACACTAGCTGATGAAGATTGTTTGAATCAATCATGCTGGTATTAACTTAAAACGAACTACCTTGGAATGGAGTATACTTGACACCAAATAGACTATACAATTTTTGTACAATCATTTGTAGTTTCTATTATTTTTATTACATTTTCCCATTACACCTTCTACCAACCGTGGTAATTACCCTGTAATAAACAAAATCGATATTTCATGATGTGCACCTGATGAAAAAGACTTTCATGTGCCAAATGCATCACTACGATTTTATGAATGTTTATATTTATTTCATGTTTGCGTGGGTAGTGGACATATGTTGTACTGCATTCCAAATGCACATTAATCCATTCTGTCTATATCTATTCTCACAACTTCCTTTTCGTCTTCTTAATTGACCAAAACTTTTGTTGTTATTTATCTTCAATCCCACTGCTACACATTTATTTGTATTTGCAGCTCCTCTTCATTTTCCTCATTGATGTTCTGTATTAGTTTCATTATTTTTCATTTAATCCTGTTCTTGCCAACATTTTCCACAGTTACTCCAGGCTCTCTATCAAATATTTCTTCTAAATCCAGGAAAGCAGCGACCAGCATATTTTTCTCATTTTACTGCTTTTCTCTGTCAACGTTTTTTAATAAATATGAAGTTTTCTCCACTTCTGAATCTATTCAGTGACTTCTCCAGTGTATTGCCGAACTGACCCTTTCCTTGGGTAATTAATCAGTTTCTTATAAATAATTGTCATTTTACTTTCCAAAGAGCAGAGCGTTCATTGAGAAGCAGCAACTACTTCCCTGGCTAAATGCCACGGAGGACGTTTAATTACATTTCATTGTTAAAGGGCATCTACCAAATTCGACCTTGCACAATTATGCTTTGTATATTTTTTTGTTTCCCTACGTCCTCACGTTTAAGTTCACATAACGAAAATTTTATTAGAAATATGAAAGCTCCGCAACATGTAGGTAGCCAAGCGGTCCAAGCGGATTTTGGTTCACGTACTACTCTATAAGCTTCGTCAGTAATGAACTGGGAGACCGGCGAGCGTTGAACGGCACGCGACTACCGAAGCAGAGAGACAATATCAGTCATAGAAGGATAGAAAAGCGAGAGATGGATTTTTATCCGATATTTTAGTGGTAGCAACCGATTTTCAATAAGGAATTGTACGGTCATAAGTAATTTGAGGATTCTGAGATTTTTATATAGTATTAATAAAGCTTCAAATTAGACTTCTTATCAATTAGTTTTTCTATTTAATCCATATTTAATTGTTTACAAGGGCTCAAACTTTGCTTAATATGTGTAATTACCTCATGATTCGTATTTTTTTCAACAAAATTTGGTTAGCATTTCAAAGTTTTTATTCGATGAGAACTCTAAGTTCAACATTAATCTACATGATATATTTTTTTCTTAATTTTCAATACATCCATTACCTCAAAATTCTTTGCCAAAAATACTTCAATATTTTGTCAAATCGCTGCCGATAGATTCCCCTTGAACGGTGTTGGTATATCTGCAAGATAAAAAAGTATTAGCACAGTTTGAGGTAAAAATGATCTGTTTTTATGCAGTAATATGGAGTAAAATTATTGGCAAATCGTATTTATTGTTCGGTCGGTTGAAAATTGAAGTAATAAACTATAAAACCAGTTCTATTTATTTCAATGATATGTTTCCTCGGTAAAAGGAGTGCCTGAGTGTATTTAGCTTATGTTATAAATTCTTGTAAAGGTATGCGCGATATGTGTCCTAGAAAACCATGCCAACCTATAAATCTTTATTTGACCGGCAAAAATTATGTACTCGTGAAATAAATTTTTGGATATTTGAAATATATTAACATGTTTATTAAGGTTGTTAGTCAGGACGTTTTTATCATATTTTATTGGTTTTTAGTTAATTTTTATGAGAATAAAAAATAAATGGTTAGTTTATGTCTCAATATCATACATAGAACAATAAATATTTTCTCGGACAGCTTTGAAAGCACTTAGCTCTTACCGTATAACATCGAAATTGGTTTATGACTGCCAAAAAAGTCTCAATAAAGTGTTGCTGGCCATTCTGGCATGGAAGGAAACGAGAAGGCAGACTCTCTTGCAAGGAAGGGAGCTGCACGTGTTTCTATCAGACCAGAACCTACAATTGGCATCGCAATATGTTTTGCCAAACAAACACTAAATACGTGGATAGCAAGAAGAGCTTGTACCAGGATTGGTTCTTTCAAAGGCTTTTATACATCCTTCGAAGAATGTTTCCAAACAAATGTTAGACTATATAGAAGACATATTCTAAGTACCCAAAAGCAAAACATCAATGAAACCATTGATCAGTATATTCAGGAACTGAAGATATTAGCTAAGAGTCGTAACTTTGAAGCTGTCTCCAGTGAACAAAACAAAAAGTGGAATTTTGCAAGCAAATTTTTGACGCAATCCAGGTGAATTCAGCTTCGCTTAAGCAAATATCTACTCGGACATGCTATTTTTGTGGACATCCACGATCTTTAGGTCCAGCACGAGTCGCAATTTGTAAAAACTGCCTAAAATCTGGTCATTGGACTAAAGTTTGCTTAAAATCTAAGAAAATTTCAAGTATATCCGCAAAACCGACATCTGCATCTACATTTTTTATCGCTTCTTCATCAAAAATACCAAGTTCACTCTCAACAGCTATTATTTGAGGTATCAATTGTAGTGCTAAAGCAAGGGATAGCCCTCCCAGTTAAGCCTATCAAGGAATGTCACAATTTTCCAGGCGGAAATGGAGGGCGATTCACCGCTGTGTGAAAGAAATTAAAAGACAGAAGAGAATATATCGTTCAATTGCCATCTTCACAGAGAGCCAAGCAGCGCTAAAGGCACTCAACTCTGTAGAGGTCAATTCTAAGCTAGTATGGGATTGTGTGCGGGCCCTAAACACACCGGGTGAGAGTAGCAATGTTACGGTAGCCTGGGTAGCGGGGCACGAGGGTCATAAGGGCAACGAAAAAGCGGATGAAATGGCCAAACAAGGATCATCAATGCCAAAGATTACAAAATACAAATATAAGATGTTTCTCTCGTCTGTCTGGTGACTTGGATGGTACAGTACGTCGCTACGTCCTTACTTGCATTTAATTTGGCATATTATACGGGACGTCGCCCGTCGAGCGCTGTTATTTTAGAACGGTGTTTATTGGTTGTTCGTGTTTTATATTTATGTTGTATAGATTTTTTAAATGTATTAATTAATTGTTGAATTGAGCAAAAAGTCATATTAATATTTTTTTCTTTAATAGCAAAGCTTGAACACTAAATATTTTGTAATATTTGCTAATACAAAATTACGGACTTATTTTTATATTAAGGATGTTATATAAACAAGTACATTAAGCAAGAAAACACAAAAATTCAATTCTACAGCTAACCAAAGGGGAATTCGTCAGTTCCTTTTGAACGAATTAACTAAATTTTCTTTTCATCATCCATATAATCAATTTCCTTTCAAATATTATGCAAGTCTCTATACCAGAGTCCGTATATATTTTACTCTCAAATGTATATTGAAAGATTTGAAAGACAATAGATTAAATTTAACACATTAAAGGGAATCTATCGGCAGCGATTTGACAAAATATCGAAGTATTTTTGGCAAAGAATTTTGAGGTAATGGATGTATTGAAAATTAAGAAAAAAATATATCATGTAGATTAATGTTGAACTTAGAGTTCTCATCGAATAAAAACTTTGAAATGCTAACCAAATTTTGTTGAAAAAAATACGAATCATGAGGTAATTACACATATTAAGCAAAGTTTGAGCCCTTGTAAAGAATTAAATATGGATTGAATGGAAAAACTAATTGATAAGAAGTCTAATTTGAAGCTTTATGAATACTGTATAAAAATCTCAGAATCCTCAAATTACTTATGACCGTACAATTCCTTATTGAAATTCGGTTGCTACCACTAAAATATCGGATAAAAATCCATCTCTCGCTTTTCTATCCTTCTATGACTGACATTGTCTCTCTGCTTCGGTAGTCGCGTGCCGTTCCATTAATGATACAACGCTCGCCGGTCTCGGCGGTCTCCCAGTTCAGTACTGACGAAGCTTATAGAGTAGTGCGTGAACCAAAATCCGCTTGGACCGCTTGGCTACCTACATGTTGCGGAGCTTTCATATTTCTAATAATATTTTCGTTATGTGAACTTAAACGTGAGGACGTAGGGAAACAAAAAAATATACAAAGCATAATTGTGCAAGGTCGAGTTTGGTAGATGCCCCTCAACTAAACTCCAAACTTAGTATTTTACAACAAATTTTTAATAAAGGTATCCTGCAGCTCCAAAAAATACGCGTTATTTAAAGATCAAAATTTAAGATTTAGTGGCCCTATTATTCTGGTGGCTAATGAGTATATTTAATTGAATTTGTGATAAATATCTGCTAGATTATCAATAAGTATCACAAAATTACTAAGATGCTGGATAAAATGTAGATTGATTCATTTTAAAAATTCAAGTTTATTTCTTACTTACCTTTTCAAATTCATATCCCGAACATTTTTCGAAATAATTAACATTTAAAAATAAACCTCTGTGATAAAGAATCCTATTGATTTATATATATATTTCTCTAATTACCCCTGTATAGCTTAAAATGAAATAAGCTTTTCGAACTTATCTGGTATCTACCGTTCTCGTTATTGACAACAAAAGCGAGTCGTAAACATAATTTATGAGAGCGGCGTCCGTTTGGGACAGCAACTTGAATCAAACCGCCCTGGAGTGAAACATCTTATATTTTTATTCTGTAATCTTTGTCAATGCCATTCGTTGGGCCGGAACCCTTTGTTTGGTGAAATCTGAATAGGTGTGAGCCACAATATACTTTTGCCAATTGCAGTGGATGGTTTTATAGACCCACAAACCTAACCTAACCTAGTTTACGTCACCTTTAAATAACTTTTTTTTATTGTGTAGCTATTCTGTATTCTATTTTTGTTTGATTATTCATTCCATTTCATGGTTCAAACGTATCGGATTTAATTATAACACGTTAAAAATAATAACTTTGGAATGTTAAAAACACGATCTTGATACGTCTAATCCTAATATAAATAAATAATAAAACACTTCGCGATTCGTTATTTTCTAAAACGTTTGGAATGTGAGAAATTTATAAGAGTAATTCATCACTTTTCTATTTTTAAATAAATATGGAATTTTGACTCACGTCAATTACACAGACATATGCTCTTACAGATTGTCCAATTCTTTTAAACAATTTGTTTTTGATTTCAGGGCAGAATCACCAGAACTAATATCAAGGCTACAACCATGCGTGTCAGGAAACATTTCAGAAGTAACAGACAATCTTATTTTAACATCAGCCAGTACGGTGAATCCCTCAACTCTACATCTGTACAACGTTTCCTGTATTATCTCTTGTGCTCCTGAATTACCTGAACCTTTACATAGAGACGAAATTATTTACCATACAATAGATATAATGGATACTGGGTATTCGAGAATATTGCCATTTTTCGATAAAGCTGCTGATCTTATACATCAGGTTTGTCCTTTATATTTGCTATGTTTAAAATTTACCAACGAACATTAACAAGACAAGAAGGATCACTCTAAGCTCCTCCCCTCGTTATGCCTATCTCGCTCGAATATCGGTTGCTACTGTGTATAGAGCACCGTAAGTCTCCTAGGCGCGATATGCATAAACAGATTGTCCGTCGTAGGGATATGTAAAGAAATATACCAGTTGTCTTTTTGAGTGAGCGTATCTTCATTTAGAAATATCCTATGGTGTTAAATCCTTCTCTGTGTAGGGTTCTGATGAGCCCGTCCATGACCAGGTTCCACAGCAGCGGGGATAGTACTCCCCCCTGCGTACAACCCCTGGTTACACGTACGGCCATTGTCTCCCCCATTAGAGTTGATTCTATGAGCCTGCTTCTTGGCATGCAGTCTATCCACCTGCAGCTCGTGGCATCGATCCCAGAATTTCTCGTCGCCTTAGCTATAGATTCATAGGAGGTGTTGTCAAAAGCTCCTTCTATATCAAGAAAGGCTGCGAGCAATACCTCTTTGTTTTCCAGCACGTATTCAGCCCTTTTTATGAGTTGATGTAATGCTGTTTCGGTTGATTTTTTAGCCAGTATACCGTCTCTTATATGTCTGTCGAGAAGTTTCTCAAGAGTCTTCAGCAAAAATGACATTAGACTGATTGGTCTCAGAGCTTTAGCCGTGTACTGTCCAGATTTTCCAGGTTTTGGTACAAATGTAGCTCTGATGCGTTGCCAGGTTCTTGGAATATGTCCTAGAGCTAGGCTAGCTCTGAGCAATTCACTTACCCTGTAGTGCAGTGTGTTGCCTCCTTTTTGGAGTAGGATAGGATAAATCTCGTCTGGTCCCGGTGATTTATATGGTTTGAAGCTGTTAATAGCCCATTTTGACTCTTCCGCATCTACCACTGCCTTCGCTGTTCGCCAGTCTATCCTGGATGCACATCGTGGTCGATCCAGTTCTGTCGCTGGAGAGTTCTGCGGTGGCATGGTAGGTATTGATCCAGGGAAGTGTACCTTAAGTAGCTCTTCCATGGTTTCTTTCCCATTTCCAGTGCATTGTCCGTAATCTTTTTTGATAACGTGTATAGTCTGACTAGGGTCCTTGGAGAGAATCTTCTGCAGTCTGGCACACTCGTGAGTCTGTTTTATATCCTCACAGTGCCTCCTCCAGGAGTCTCTCTCGACTTTCCTTACCAGTTTGTAGTATTCATTTTTTTCTTTTTTTTATTCATTCTTTTTTTAATTTCTTGGGAAATTAAACCACAATATTTTTAAATTCTTTATTTCAACGTTTCGGTAGCGTTCCAGCTACCGTTGTCAAGAAAAAATAAGTAAAAATTAATTTTTATCCCTAACTGACACAACAGAAAAAAATTTGACAACTAGACAATCAAAAATTATTTTGAAGTTTAAGACTGCAAAATTTTGTTATCAAATTTTTATTAAGGTCCATTCATAGTAGATCATATCTGTGGCAAAATGTGAAATGAAATATTTCATTTTATGACATTCCAACGATATGATAGTCTACTAGAAATGGAATTCAGTGATGTGCACGTTCCAGGAACGGTTTTTATTGGGATAGCGCGTTTTTTTCGCTTATATTGGAAATGTTGTTAATAAAACGCGTTTCTTGATAGTTTTTTTTTGTATGAATATTTAAGTTTTTGAAATATGTATACTCAGTTTTGTGATTTTGTGTATTGAAATGTGTATCGATTAACAACTATTCAAATTATAAATCATAAGAAAACCTGGATAAAAACTTATGATGCTATCCTGATAACGAAGGTAATTGATCATTGGAAATTTCTCTTTCTAACATTGGTAACCAAATTTGACTACATTCGGCTGAAATACTAGCTACACATTTATGTGCATTTAGTTGTATTAAAGCACTTTCTTTGATTTTCCGTCTTTTATTATTTGGTTCTTTTAATATTATTTTTGATGAATCCCATTGAATTTGATGACCCTCTTCCCAAGCATGTTTGCAAATAGCTGACTTAAAGAATTCCCTATCTTTGATATATTTTTTGTGTTCGTTTATTCGTACTTTCAATGGTCTAGATGTTTCACCTAAATAAAATTTGTCGCATTCACGTGATATTTGATATATGCAGTTTTTTGAAGATTGTTCTTCATTCTTTGGTTTCGTTTTTGTTAGTATTGATCTCAATGTATTATTCGATTTAAAACTAGTTCTAATATTGAATTGGTTACCAATTTTTTTAATTCTTTCTGATAAACCCTTAACATACGGTATTGTCAAGTTTCTAAAAATTATGTTAGCTGAATTATTAATATTATTGTTATGGGGTATTAACAATGAGCCCCTCTCTATATGCTTAATCTCCTTATCTACAAATTCTGCAGGGTAATTATTGTTATTTAAAACATCTTTTAAAAAGTTTTCTCCTTTGTAAATTGATCATCACTAGAACAAATGATTCTGGCCCTATCGTATAAAGATTTTACTATCCCTTTTTCAACGCTTATAGAATGATTAGAGTCAAAATTCAAATATCTATTAGTGTGTGTTGGTTTGCGGTATACACACGTTTCATACCCTGTAGATGTTTTATTAATAAGAACATCTAAAAATGGCAAAAAATTGTTATTTTCAATTTCAATTTCAAATTTTATAGATTCCTCTCCTTCATTTATATTTTTTTAAAAATCATCAAGAGATATTAAATCATGAGGCCATATTGCGAAGATGTCTACATATCTCCACCAGACAATTGGTTTTAATTTTTGATTATTTACTATTTCGGCTTTAAAATGTTCCATGTAAATATTCGACAAAATTGGTGAGAGACAAGAGCCCATGGCAAGACCGAAATTCTGTTCATAAAAATCTTTATTGAATTGAAAATATGTTTTTGTTATACATAATTTTAATAATTCTATTATTTCTGTTACGCTCAATTTGGTTCTTTCTGTAAGGGTCTGATCAATTTCTAATTTTGATTTTACAAGTTCTATTGTTTTTTGTACCGGTACATTCGTGAAGAGACTAACTACATCAAAACTGACCAAATAATGGTTTTTGTTGAAATTCAAATCTGATAGCTTTTCTATAAAATGATTGCTATTTCTAATGTATGAATCTGTCTGACCCGCGAGGGGTTCAATAATTTTCAATATATGATTCGATAGTTTACTGCATGGAGAATTAAAAGAAGAATTAATAATATACCACAAGGAACATACAGAAGATATTGTGGGTCCTCTTATAATCCGCGGAATAGGTTACAATAACAATTATTGCTAGATGTTTTTAAATCACCCTGGTAAGTGAACGTTTATTTGTTTTTATCGCCAGCGGTTTGCATCAACCTCGTATAAGCACGAGCACGTGCACGGCTCCAGGAATTTGTCGAAATCGTCGGCGCGCTTGTGTAAGCCGGACATGAAAGTTCCGACTGAGAGTGACCATTCTTGTCTTATTATACCTCGTGCTCATTGGTATAATGCCTGCGAGCTGTGATATGCTATTCCGCTGCAGGCTGTACGTGTCCTATACGATGGTTTACCCTGGCTTGGTCACCTATCCAAGTACTAACCATGTCCGACCTTGCTTGACTGTAATTATCGCATTAAACGTCCAAAAATGCCCAATTTAGGCTTCTACCACGAAGTTACAAGGGTGTCAAAAAAGTTTTGCCGGATTTGACGGGGCGCTACCGATTCCCCAGATATCCAAATAAGTCTTGGCAATAAAAATTTGTCCGCTTTGGAGGTTATAATTTTTTGTAGGAATGTTTTAAAAATACATTTTTTATTTCAACGTTTTGTTGGAGAAAAATATTATTGGATATCCCCGCCGAGCGCGCGAATCGTCATAAAAGTATAGTAAACAAAAAACACAAATAAATTTCACTAAACTATGTGAAAAATGTCAGATTTTTAGCGACCCAATTCCAGTCGCTTATTTTTACTTTCGAATATTCCGAGAACTGTCTGTAGAAATGCGACGATTCAAAAATCTTCTTTAAGGTCACAGTGAAAAAATTTCAATGTTTTTATTTAAATGGTATGGTTCATTATACAGTAGATAGATACAGGGTCATTAATGAGAATTTCGAGGTCGCAGTAACAGATGTTTATTCTAGTTATTTTATATTTTTAGACAATTTTCAAACAAATTGATATTTGTGGTGGCCTTAACACTGAAACGAAAGATCTAATTATTATTTTAACTACGTTCATTGACAATACAATATGTTTAAAATCAAAGCTCAATATACACATACAGTTCATTCTTTAAATTTTTCTACATTAAGTTCTAAATAAATTTCGAATAAACATATCTAAAAGGTGGGTAGAGTGTTGAAATTGGCAAAAAAACTGTCAATTTATTTTGGTACTGAATATACCGTTAAAATCCAAGCCAAAGCATATAAATTATTTCAGGTAAAAACAAATACTTCTATTCTGAATCATACAAATTTTACGAAAATAACTCCAAGTGTTTTGTTTTTGTGTTGGCTGTACATCCGATTTGGCTACCATAAATTCCAATTGGCACTTATCGCAAGGGTTAAAAGACACATAAACATATAAACATAATATAATTTATAATGCCAGCAATCTAATTTATCACGTAGCAATGTGCATTTTGGATTTATTCTTGGAAATGGGCTCGTTTACTAAAATTTTTAAATCATTTTTAACTGTCGTAAAACAAAGTACTAGTGATAAAAATATGATTCTGAAAATTTCATGTCAATAGAATAATATGTCGTTTTCCTAATACAAGCAATTAAACAAGCATATCGAGAGCGGGGCGAAGACTATGACTGTGACGTCACCGCATATGAAAGTTAATGTGCACTAACATTACGATTCGGGCTGTAACGTGCCTAGGTTACGATAGAGAGTACCTACTTCAGGAAGGTAGTGGCGGAGTTCGCAGACAATCAGGTTTCGAATGAAATTCAGGAGGTCTTCGGGAGATTCTCATTCTGATGCTAGAAATTAAAGATGTGTAATTAAAGATGTGAAAAAGTTAGACGAGTCATTCCACTTTCTCGTCTCGCCTCGCTTATTCAACATCACTATTTTTAGGTTTTTTTCTCAAACAAAAATAACTTTAATCAAGCAATATTTTTTGCAGGTATCTAACTTAGGAGGCAAGACTTTGGTTTACTGCGTAGCAGGAGTTAGCAGATCAGCAAGTATATGCTTGGCGTATTTGATGAAGTACCACAAATTATCTTTACTTGAATCATACAATTATGTGAAACTCCGAAGACCGAGGATCAAGCCGAACTGTGGGTTCTTCAAACAACTAATAGAATTCGAAAAACAACTATTCGGTTGCAATACAGTCCAAATGGTTTTCAACGATTTTGTCCAAATGGAAATACCTGACGTTTACGATTCTGATTATAGGCCGATTACTAGTTTCTCCAAGAAAAATAAAAACGGAAGGTACTGAATTATAGTGTAAGACTGATATTGAACGAGTGTAAAGGCGTATTTATGCTACACGGTGCCGCAACCGAATCGTTTTACGGTCGGCACGTTGTTGTAATTACAGAGAGTTGATAATCATTAGAACAACATGTTGTACATATTTTTTTTATTTAACATTAATTTCTGTTAGATATTTTTTAATTTTTGTACCTGGTAATATTTAGAATAGCTTTATTATTGTTGTATATAAAAACTTCGCCAAAACATGTTGAAAACAATTTTTGGTGTTATCAACAAATCTTCTTCCAAAGACAATCCTTTCTTTAGAGGTTTCGTGAAGAGTTCTTTGAATAAAATAAACAGACGGGTAAATAACAAAAAATGTAAAAATGTAGAGAAAGTATTTAATATAATAGTGATTAGTGGACCAATTACTTTTGTAACATTTTTATAATAAATAGTTATGTATATTCAGTTGCTGTTTTATTTAAAAAGTAGCTTGGGACGAATAAAAAGTCGTAAGAAAATGATATACACATAGATTCAAAAGTTTTGCATCACCTTCTTCGGATGCGAAGGAATTTTTTTGTGCTAACAATTTTTTGTTGGCTTGTTTATCAATGTATACCATTTCAATATGTTCCACATTTTTTGCAATATACAGATGTTTACAGTTGTTTTTGTAAAATAACATTTTTAGTGCGATCATTTTAACATTCGAGGCATTTGATTTTTACGATTTTAAGTGCAAACATGAATCGTCAAGTCATAAGTGAGATTGACCGTGCAAGAATAGTGGCTTTAGTTGAAGAAGGTCATTCTCAAAGATTCATGGCAAACAGAGTTGGCGTTTGGCAAAGTGATGTGTCTCGTGTATGGAACCGGTATCTCCAGACCAATTCTCTTCGTGATAGACCTAGAAGCGGTAGAAGGCGTGTTACTAATCAGCGGCAGGACCGCTATATCTACTTAACTATCCGAAGAAACCCGACCATGGCAATACCAGCACTCCAAAGAGATATGAGAGATGCGTTGGGAGTTCAAGTATCGATCTCGACATTACGAAGACGAATACTTGCGACAGGTTTGAGGTGTCGCCGACCAATAAGAGTGCCCAGACTACAACCTGAGCACAGAGCTCGCCGACTACAGTGGGCTCAAGAACACGCGGCCTTGCCTGAAGAATTTTGGAATTCGGTGTTTTTTTTCCGACGAGACAAGGATTTGTTTGGTACAAGATAGCCATCGAATACGTGTGTGGCGGGATCCAACGAGAGTAGCTCAGCTTGCCCATGCTCGCCCCGTGCCGCTCTTCAGAGGAGGAAGTGCTATGTTTTGGGCTGGTATCATGTTAAATGATCGCACAGAATTAATTCATGAGGAGGGAACCTGCTTGCCAGGGCAGTGGCAGCACGCAGAAATCCACCCAGGAGTGTACAAGAGCTCGTTCATGCGGCCCAAGAAAAATGGCGAAATATTCCTCAACCAAATATCAATACTTTGGTAAATAGCATGGGCAGGCGACTTCAAGCTGGCATAAATTCTAGAGGTGGAAGTACTCTTTATTAAAAGTTCTCATGCAGGTTCTCACTTAATCTCTTCTTTAAAAAGAATCAATTTGTATTTAATTTATTTAATTTCTAAGAATACTTTTCATGTTTAAAGCAAATTTTTCATTGGATGATAAAAATTTTTGACAAATATACACGTTTTTTTTTATTGAAACTAATTATTTGATCAATCTCTGATCCATTTATAATGAACACATTTTTTTTTCGGAGATTTAGTTAAATCTACAGTTAAATTTAGGCCCTAGGCTCTCCCAATGAAACACCCTGTATCGATCGATTTGAAACCATGGTTGAAGGAATTTGATCAAGCATGGATATCTGAGAGTTTTTTTTTTTAAATGTTATGCGCTAAAACTTGACTTCTTCTAGCTCCTTCACATATACTGATGTGAGCTTTCTTTTGGAATACAGTGTCTTAGAACCATGACTGATGAAGAGTAATAAATCCAAGTAAACATACTAAACGTCAATTTTATTAAAATTGTATACAACTATCTGTCCAAAATACTGATAAAAATGTTTTCTTCTCCGGATAATTTTTTCGGGAAAAATGCTCCAAACAATGAAGCGTTGCCATGTAACTTATAGCCAATATAGCAGAAACCATGAAAGTGATGCGACAAACACTGCTATGTTTGTCTAATGAAATCGATATAGCTCCAGAGCTGAGCAGCATTACAGTGGAAACGATGGGCACGAAGTATCCAGTGCCAACGGTGCATATCCATTCATGCACCAGAGCAGATACTGATATTGTAACGAATTTGGACAGGATTTTATTTTTGGGGAAAATTATCTCGTACAAATCTTTGTAAAGATACGTGTACAGCCAATCTCCAACGATCTGTAAAATATAAAAAAGGGTTTAGATTGAATTGTTATTACATTTAAAAGATTCTAATTTTTGTTATGAAATACCGTACACCTTTGGTACGTTTGTGACAGATATCTGCCATGTTTCCTCGCCCCTTACAGATGCCGCGTAGCTTTAGATAGGTTTGCCAACTTTTGTGTACTCCCTAAGAAATCGGAAAAGGTAAATGTGGGCACATTTAATTTGTATTCTAAACCAGTAACTTTTTTTATAATACTAGTACCTAATATTAGTTGTTAATGGTTCTAAGTACACCGAGAGAAGAATTATTTATAGACAAATAAACTGATTTGTTTGACCCCCCTTTGTTTGAAACTAACATTGCTTATTTATTATTGAGAAGCCATATTAACGTGAAAATATTGGGAAATTTTGATATAAAAAATGATTTATTCGAGTGTAATTTCCTTAATGTAAAAAAATGTGTTCTCCCTTATGCACACCTTCATACAATTGTTCTTCAGAAACTATAAAAGTTTAAGAAGCATAATATAATATTTTGTTATAAAATATAACGATGGTAAGGTAAATGGCCCAAATATCGGCCACGTCCCAATTATCGGACACTTTTTTGGTTTTTTATTGATAATAAGTTAAGTGTATATATTTGAGACGAAAAATATATTCTTCTGGGAAATTGCACACTTTGGCCACATCGTTGACACAACCTACCCCTTCTACGAACTTCTATAATTCTTAGATAGCTTGAAAATAGTCGAGTGGTAACAACATTAGCCAAATGCATCATTTCGCTAGCGAAGTAGGTAAGACAATGCTATTCAGTAATCTTACATTTTTGATGTTTATTAAAAAAATATCTTCATGGGGTTGATTTTTCTAGTATAATATTGTATATGAACTATTCCACAATAGTTTTTTCTGTTAATTTATCGTTTTTTTTCCTATAAAATGGTGGCCGATAAGTGGGACATATTAAATTGGGCTATGTACCAGCTATTGGACACGTGTCCGATAACTACAACAATGTTATGTTTTTTCAAAATTGCATTACACAATACTGATGAAAAGTTTCTAAGATATTTCAAAATACAATAGTTCTTGATAAACCAATGATTTTTCCGACCAGTTATCGGCATAGCATATTTCATTAAATAAAAGAGTTAATTAAATATTATATTTATGTGAGCACATCAATAAACTGCTATACCGATAGTTCGTACATGAAATGACCGATATTTGGTACATGAACTGACTGATAGTTGAGATAGTTAATAGTAAAGTTTGAATGAAAACAAAAAAGATTAGCAACGGATTTTTATATGTTATAAAATGTTAACTATTATGTAGAGTAAGAGCTTCGTGTAAAAAATTATTTTACTGAAGCTTGTTTTCATTTAAGTCTCCTATTAATTATTTTATTACATGTCCGATAGCTAGGACCATGTTCCATTTTTAAGTCTATTCATCGGCCGTCATTGGTATAAGAGCTTTTCAAGAACACCCAAAAGGCTTCCACAGAGCCTGACTGGACACCGATCTGAAGTGACAGAAGAAAAAATACGTCAATGGTTCGATGAGGTGAATAATTATTTAAAAGAAAATAAAAACAATATAACCGAACCAAATAAAGTTTATGTCTGCGACGAAACGGCCGTTTTCTTGTGTCACAAAGGAGAAAAAGTTCCAACTAAAAAGGGTGATAAAACTGTATACAGCATGTCAAATAATACCGGAAAAAAGCAATTACTGTAATTTTTATGTGCAATGCTGCCTGGGTATCTGCCACCACCGCTTATTATAATATATTCTCATAAGAGAAATCCAAAGGAGGTCATTAATATTGTTCCAAAATCGTGGGAGATTGGCAAGTCAGATAATGGCTGGATGACAGAACGCTCATTTTTCGAATCAATAGCAAACGTTTTTGCATTTCAAACAGTTTAGAATTGATGTTTTGTCTTTTTCTTATTGTATTTCAAATCAATTGGAATTTTTGTTTTTGTTTCATTATATATCCCACCTATGCCGATAATCGGGACATATCCCGTCCGAAAAGTAGAGCTTCACTCTGTTAAAGCGTCCGATGACTGGGACAAATGTTCCTTTTTTAATAAATTATTGATTATTAGACAACTATATTTATTATTGTCAAAGGAGATAATATATTATTATAGGCAAAGAAATATAGGAACCTGAAATGCAATCCGTGTCAGTGATTTTCCAGACCATATATTTTTTTTGAACGCTTAAAGTTCGACTTCGCTCTTAAGCGTCCGATAGTTGGGCCATTTACCTTATTTGGGTAAAAATTGTTTTCATTACCAAGAAAAAAACCCAACGTCTTCAATAATATTCCATCATTTTAAAACAACAAATTAAATATTCATAGTAAATCATTTGAAAGTTTTGACAGAAATTTACATTTTTTAAATAAGCCTATAGATTATTAGCCTCAAATAAAATCTACTTTATACCGAAAAAATAAGTATTTCAGTATAATTGTACATTTATTGTTACGAGAAAAAAAACTTATTTGCTACAAATCACATTATTTCTTCACCAGTAAGAAATCACATTAGCCTACAAATGATGTGGCAATTGAAACAAAGAATTCTCACCCCACCCTTCCCTATTATTCAGTAACGGTCACCACCTATATACATTTGGCATCAGTTTGCATGTGAAAGAAGATCAGTTTTTGCAATTTTACTAGTTATTTTTTTTTCCATTTTTTAAAGTGCTCTGGAAAAAAATAAGTTCAATAATAGAATGAGTGAATTGTTAAACTCATGGCGATTACAAGAACTGTGAGATATCTTTGAAGGCAAGGAAATAATGACAATTATATTCAAGTAGGTAGAAGTAACGAGCAAGCGAAATGTACCTCAAACATACACATTTCTCAATTAAACCTGTCAGATCTACTCCAAGAACTCCAAAAAGCTACTATGGAGAAAGCATTAATAAGCACACTTAAGGATAGACAAGGCTATCTTGTGAATACCATTGTTGGTTATGTTTTAGATCATGTAGGAATGTTTAATTTTAACAATGTATAGTTTCCATTTTATAAATGTATGGAATCTATTTTAAAAATGTATAGTTTTCTTTTTAATAGATCAAAATATTCAGCAGCAAGTTTTTTATTCCTATCCTGCTTTACTACTAAACAGTTTTATGCATAAATAGAGACCATTAATTTTTATTAGATTTAAACATGTTTGTCATGAAAATACTGTAATTTTAATCCGTGTCCAGACTAACCATCGACCAATTCGATCGACTAGTCCACACATACAAAACGAAAGTCAACTTTGTTGTTCGACATAGTCTGGAAACGGCTTAGACAAATATTTGTGAAAAATATATTTTCCTAAGTAACCTAATTATTTAGAGAACCGTGTGGAAGTTACCCATAGTGCTTAATACACCGTGAACTTTTAATATATTTCTAAATATTAAGAAACATTTCAAAAGCTCAGTGTATTGAATAGTGCATGTAGGTAACTTCCATAAACAAAAAACCATACCATAAATGATTCGGTTTTTTAGGAAAATATATTTTTTCACTATATGGCAATATAATGTTTATAAAAATTATGGTTCGGTTATGATAAATATGTTAAATTTTAGTAAAAATCAATAGTTTTCTTGAAGAAGGAACATTTGTTTCCAACAAAAAAATATAATAAATTTTTTACGAATTAAAAACATATCGTTAACCCAGACAATATACTTTTTTATGGTAAAGAAATATATTCTATCTAATTCCGCTATCAAATGTGACACTTTACGTCACTCCTTGACGTTAGGTAACGTCACATTTTTCATAACCTTCATATATCAGTTATGAAAAGTAGTTATGTAAAAACTTTACGTAACTGTTTATGTTTCAACATAGAGATACCACATGAGTTTCAAAGAATAATTCATTAATTAGGTAGGTACTGTAAAAATGGACAATTATTTCATTATTTAAATTGTACAATTAACCCATTATTTTAATTCAATAGTATTTTGAGATTTATAAACATTGAAAACATTATTCAGGACACAGTTATTTAAAGTAAGTCAATTTTCTGGGTGAATACATCATAGTAACAATAATTCTAACACCATTTGATTCCACTTCAATATTATCATTGTAATTGAAGATTTTATTGAATATTATGAAAGCGCGGAATTAGATGAAACGTTGTACGTAAACACGTTATGAAGAGAGCGACTTTGTTCAACACGCGTAATTTGCAGAACTCGCTAGCGCTCGTTTTGGCAAATATTACGCTTGTTGAGCAATATCGCTCTTTTCATAACTAATTACGTAAATATCTATTACCGATACAATACATTTTTTTATGATAAAGAAATGTCATTCTGCCATAAAGTAATTTTTTATAATAAAACAATATAGTTAGCTTGCAAAAATAAGTATCTGTTATTGGAAAACTACTTTATTTAATTCAAATGCTTTCAAAAATTAATATAAATATTTTGTCATTATACCTCAATAAATGTTCTTTGAGAAAAATATGATACATTTTTACAAGAATAAATGTAATTTTCGACAGATTATTGATGACAATGAATATGTTTTCATTCATCAACAATATCACTTTCCGAACTTGAAACAAATCCTTTCTTAACGACAAAGTTAGGCCATATGGAAAATCATATTTATTTGACATAATAAGATTTTGATTGTCACAAATAAGTCTTTTTCTCGGTGTAAAATATGTTAGTGTAGAGTTCCATTTTTCTCACCAGATTCCATTTTCTATAATATGTTTGTATGTCAGTACATATCCACCAATCTAAGTAAAACATCCTGTCTCCGAATCCCAGAGCTTCCCCAATCGCATTTTGCGTTGAGTGTAATATGATGAAGAACACCGTCCAAAGGATAACAATTGACGGTAAAGAAAACTCAATTATGGTAATCCCCACATCTACTATACTCAATTTGGTTTTACATGAGTCTTTAAAAAACGAAGTGGCTATATATTCGAACCAGTACGACAAGAAAATTATCAAAGCGAAAATTTCCGCCAAGCGCATCAAAATGAAATTTCTTCTGATCTTTTTAGACCTGAAATAGGAAAAAAATATACCCAAATAACTATTTTCTTTGATAAAAAAGTCCTTAATTACCTACCTAGGGTATTCATCTCTGTAAATGATTGTAGGGGCGTACAAAAAATATAAAAATTTAGAAAATGTCGGCAGATCTATCTGTTCTCTTTTAGATTTTAATAATAAAATTTTTGGGACGTTTTCTCTTACGAAAGAATGAATTTTCATCAAAAAGCGTACCTGAAATTGAAAATAAAAACCAGAATGTGTTACTTGAAAAGCTAAAAATTATATTTTTAGAAATATTTATCACTGAATTTTAAAAGTTTTGTTATATTTGTTTTGATATGCAGCTCACATTTTTTTAATGCTGTAATTGACGTTATCAAAAAATATCGTACATTGATTTGTACTTAAGCTACACGCAGTTCAAACGTTCAAAGTCATACAGCTCAGACAGTAGGTCAAACAAATATGTAGGTATTTTTATTTCTCACTATGAGAGTATACAGGGTTATTCTATAATGAAACAGTTCCTCCTTACAGAAAATCAAGTCATCTCTATTGAGAATTAGATCTGTGGTTGTCTGATTAAAAGAGGTAGCCCACTGTATCTCAGAAACTATTAATCTTACAGCTGCTAGAAAATATTTTCAAGTCTAGGAAAAAAAGGTAGAACGTGTCGCGGGACACACGGTAGGAACTTTAGTTCCTTTCAAGCCAAAAATTATGTAATACATCTTACGTTATAGATAAACAATATGCATATTCCTCGGTGGTCCAGTAGTAAGCAAGCCAGACTCTCACGCGGTAGACCCGGGTTCGATTCCCCGTAAAGAAGTTTTTTTTTATTGTTAATTTTATTTTAAATAATTATTTTGCTTGATATTAATAACGACAACAGGTAGACGTTTGAAATATTTAGCAGAATATTCATTATTATGTACGGTATACGGTATATACGGTACCCTTCATGAGTCCGACTAACAACATCTACTTATAACAGCATCGTATATTCAGAAAGGGAAACCGTAGCATTATACAAATTGGACATTCAAGAACTGTACGTTTACCGCAAAAAAATTAGTGGAAACATAAAATTGAATTGTTAAATTTTGAATTTGAAGTTATATTACAGTTTATAGAAATTTTTATTTTCTAGATTTTTTCTTAACTGGATCGTAGAAAAATATGCTGTTCGACTCGTGTGGATTGTCCATATCGCACTTGAACGATTGAGCACTCCGCCTACGGCGTCGTGCTCAAACTTCGTCCTCGTGCGATATGGCCATCATATCCACACTAGTTGCACAAACTACTATTTCTATCAAAATATGCCCTTTTACATTTAAAAACAACCTGCCAAATGTCAAATCAATTTATCCATCCATTTCAAAGTTATCGAATTAAAACATTCAAGTTTTCAAAATTTCAACACCCTGTATTTCGAAAAGTAAATGTGCTAAACCCTCTAATCCTCATATTATTTTGTCCAATTTTACGAGAGGAATCTACATGCAAACGTTGTAACATTGTCTAATATAATTTTATACATATTAGACAATGGTTGTAATTACCCTTAACGTTCGAGATGCCTATACCAATTTTTGTGCGATCGTATTGAAATAAATTCCGAACAAATTCAAGTAGATCACCAGCACTGCGAATACCAGCTTTGCATAGAATTTTTGGTTCAGTGGTAGAATGCTCGACTTCCACGCGGGCGGCCCGGGTTCATATGAATCGCTGCTTCGTAAACGAGAGAGAGACTCAGGAGAGAGCACACGCACGCAAGCAAGGCACATAACGAAGCAACGTAACATAACGTAACGTAACGGTCAGATCTTTTGCGTCGCGACCCCAGGTCGCTCAAACATAACCCGACGTAAAGAACTAAAGTTCCAATTATTCATTAAATAACGGAGTTTCAATGAAGTCTCGAAGACAAAATTTGGTATGATCAACCACGGGAAGTTGTAGCTAATGTTATTCATTTTATGGGAAAAAAGGCTGTAAGTAATCAACTATCAAAAGACAAAAAAATTTCATATTGGCAACGGGTGTCAGTTAAAGCAGTGTTTAAGAAACTGCTTGTGAAATGAAGTTGATAGAAGACGTTGTATGCATCTAGAAAATTTTGTGTACTGTCGCTTAGTGTCGAATGTGACGACATGCGCGAAAGCAGTGAGCTTCCGTACTTAACCATGTCAATATGTTCTGTGACTTGTCTTTTTGATAATTGGAAAAAATGTACTTACCGATTCTATGGCAACAATGAGAGCAGAAGCAAATGGCAGATTGAGATCGAATGCAATTATGTAAATTGCATAAAAAGAAAGTGAATAATATCCAACTAAGAATAAAATTCCTAGGATGTCCACAATTCTCTTCGATCTCGCTAAAATTATTTATTAGTTTGAAGGTGAAGTGCAGAATTAGGTAGACGTACCTTTTTGTCTAATTTGTCCGTAAAATAGAAAACAGTAATAGGTTAAAAATGTGCTTAAATTGTTCCCCATCCAAACAACGAAAACCCAATGAAGCTTTCCAAATGAATGTTGAATCAAACTTAATGCTCTGGGTAGCCTATTTTAAACAAAAAGATTTATGTGCTGAATTTTCAAAATAAATGCATTCCAAAACTCACCTGTGTTGGTAAATCACTTCTTTTATGGTACAGGTGAATATAAATATTATATAAAATGATATAAAGCAATGATAAACTGCTTTTACAGTTCCTTGCTCTTCAAATAACTGAGTCAAAATTGAATCTCTTCGATTGAATTGTTTCCGAGGCGAAGCAAGTCT
>CAJUYH010005420.1:0-23341 GCA_910591685.1 Galerucella tenella | reverse complement strand
TTCCCCGAACAAAACTTCCTCTGTATGTTGATGAATCTCATTTGATTTAATTTGATATTATTCGAAATGAGTTTGTGAAATCATGAAAGATCCCAGGGGAAAAAGTATACCCACATCAGGTGTAATATACTATCTTTTGTTCTCTAATAATAATGAGCTTCTAAAATTATTTTGAAAAATATTCACATCAAATTTTCCGAGGATTTTCAAAATACAATCAACTCAAAAAAATACATATAGTCTAATTGAACATTGATTGATCAATAAACATATTTCGAACATGCTGCTATTGTGCTATTGTGAATAAATCCAAAATAATATTTTGACGTATAAAATGTTAGCTTTTCAATAACAAATAATTTTTGTTATACGCAGTAATTCACTTCGACATCGATTTTACCAACATGTAGAATTACATAAGAAATTCATGAATATTATAGTAGGTAACACCCACATTCAATCACTCGAAGAAATTTTACAGAGCCAAAATAGGTAGAACTTATCAAACGGAAAAACAATACAATCCTGTGGTTGGAGTTGGATTCAACTATACAGAAAAGTATTGATTTCCAAAAAGGTTGTTTAAAAATTCATAAGACGAACAAGATTTATTGAGGTGAGGAAGAAAAAACCAAGTAAATTGGAAACTGAATTAATACTAGAGCTCTCGTTTGGGTTGGATCAATTCCGAACTGGTCCAAAAGCTGTTAATTACAATAACGTGGGATCATTAGCGTTGGAAAAATGTTTATCACCAAACATCAAAAGTATCCATCTTCAGTTTCGCTCTGAGATCGAATAGTTCGCACAAACAGCTTTTTATACAAAATTATAAGTGTTTTAATTCAAGTCTGGAAGTGTTTCGTAGACTCATCCAATCTTAAGTTTGCGACATGCCCGACATGGTGAAAATTCCAACTTTGTAACTATAACGGTTCATGATATACAGCCTCGCGACAGACGGACAGACAGAGAGATGAACGGACAAAGGGGTCCTCTGGGTACGGAACATCTAAAGGAATATCATAAATGAGATAAGCTTATCAAGAGATAGTTCAAAATTTCATTGCAAGCCAATTCTCAGCCCATGGATAGGTTTGACGAAAGAAAAAAATAATTTTTTTTTGTAATGATACACAATGGTATTGTGTGACCAATTAAATGAGAAAATGATTCCATTTTCATTGAGCAATTTTAAAAACTGTTCCCTTCGACTTATGGTATTGTAGTGTGTACCTATGGGAGAAGTTCATTTTTTTAGAACGATATTCAAAAGGATGGACACTATTTTCAAATTTGTGTGATCCTAAAAATGCTAAGACAAAATAATCGCCCATTTGAACCACCCATGAAATATTAACTTTGGAATTAGTCTATTTTATTTTCTCACTTTATTAATTACATTTTGAGATCACTTCGCTCATGAAAACAAATTTAAGCAATATTTTTCCTAATGAAGCATGTTCATCTTTATAGCTTATTTAAATACAAAAAAACAGTTCATATGAACTACTTTATCGTTGCTGCTATTACAATTTAAACATATAGCAATAAAATACCATCATTCCTATAGCTTATTATCACCAATATCGAGTTACAACGAATCAACGAAACCAAACCACATCCCAAATTTTCACAAAATGTTTTACTTTGAACTTTGATTACATGCGCAATTGAAGAAAGAAAATGACAGCGGTATTGCCCTCACAACACAACATCTTGAGTGTGAGAATTATACAGACAGTTATTCAGACTCTACACCATAGATGAAAAAATACTTATAGATGGGAAACTGACCCGTGGCGCCCTCTATTTGTAAGGGTGGCGCCACCTTGAGAGTCCCGTCAGTACCTCTAACACAAATCAGATGGTTGTGAGCTTCGCCAACAGTCGAAAAAGAAGATACCTGTTATTTTACAGTTTTTGTCGGCATATTCAAAATTACTGTAATTTTACTTTTATTGCAAAATGACATTCATGGACCATTTTTGGATATTTCATTTGAAGTTACTCAACATTAGATTAATATAACCAATCAAAAAGTCAGGTGGAATTAAATGAAATGTCAAAAAATGGATTCAACAACAATGCTGGGAAGTTCAAAGCTGTATAAAAAAATAACTACTTCTGTCACTTTTCATTTAAAACATGAAACATGTTTTTTATAAAGATAGAGCTTACCGGGTACACTTCACATTACAGTCTTCCACAAAACATATTCTCGACATTGTCTCCTAACATAAAAGTCCCTCTATAAGCAATAAAAGCGGTTTTTAGTTGGTTTTTAAAAAACCAATTACGAATACTCAACACACACACAAATAGGCAGAATAGTTTTTAAAAACGAAAACTTGACAAACTCACTATACACGTCAGGCAGTTGTCAGGTTAGGATCATAGATAACACGTTAGAATGTCAGCGATGATATATGTGGAAGAATCGGCAACTACCACTAACTGCGTTACAGTTCTCAACAAATTAAAAAATTTAGTTTTGACGGAACTCCCTATGTGACAGCACTCTCGTGCCCTCAGAGATACCCTACCCTGCTCTACACCACAGCGTTCACAAACGTACCAGGAGAAGCTTTTGCCCCGTTGTCTGACTATCGAGTACACTGTCTGTTATCGCTCCTCACTTATTTCATGGATCATGAACGTACTCCTTATGTCATCTGTCATTTTTGGTTTAGCGCGAATTTTTAACTAATGACATTTTTATTCAAATAATGTTATATTGTTTGGTAATTTCAAGCAGCAAATATGTTAAAGATAATCTTCTGGGCATACAAAATTATGTTGCACAAGATTTTCTTAAACTTTTGTACCCAGATTCTCAAAATATTTGTCCATCATTGATCTGGGTAAATAATAGAAAATGTGCATGTCGAACTTCATCATTTCCTTTTGTAGTAACTATTCTATTTCAAATGCTGTATATACTGATTATTATTATTATTTGTCCATTAAAAGCTAGCATATAAAATGTACTTTTAAAATATGTCACCGTAAAGTAAGTTTTTAATCATCTGAAAATATGGGGGTAGTTTTTAGTATCCCATTCAGCATAGAATTCTCAACCCCTTGATTAACAACATGATTGAAAACTTTGAATATAAACATCACAGAAGCGCCCACCGAATTATAAACAAGAGTTGTTATTCCAAAGAATAGAACGCAATGGAACAATGATAATGGCTGCAAATTACACAGTTCATTAAAACGTGTTAACAGTGAACAATTCGATGGCAATAGTCTGTGCTTTAATGAACAATAGTTTCAACGTGATACTGTTAATTATGTCATAGTTTTGTGCTCTCCAAACTTACACCCTTTTGTAGTGGAATATCGTATAATGCGAAACATAGGTCGATGCTATTCACGTAACTATTTCCAATTGTATAATTTGTATATGTCTGCATTACTAAAATTACCGCTTCTATATATTGTTAAGTACACTGATGAATTTTAAACGGTTTTGAGGTTCAAACTATATTAATCCAGTTGTCTATATGACTAGCGTTGAAAATAAATACGATGTTAATATTGACAATTACAAAGAAATAGATATTTCGAAATGACAATAAGCATTATAAAGATGGGTATCATTCAAAATGGTGCGAGCCGCAGCCGTAACATAGACACCCAAGTGAATAATAGTCATTATATAAGCGACTGGAGAACTATATATTCTGTTCACCACTATATATTACCTGTTGATTTCATTTTATTCTTTTTTTACCAATTTAGGAAGGGATTATAGGCTTTCACATATAATTTTTTCGATTTTTGTGGCAATAAATTTCAGGATACTATTCATTCTGCTTCTTTCCTTTGTAACGGAAAATAATGTTGTTTCCTAGACAAGCTTCGAAACATTTCAATGACAAAATATCTAAAAAGAGATATCACAGATATATACGTAAGAGCTACATCTCGTCCACGAAATATTATTGGTTTATTCTTACATAACTGGAAAAATCTCTTATAACAATTATTTAATCTTCAGTTAATGTTTTGTTATTGAAATGTAGGTAGATACTCTAGTTTAACCCTCCTATATACCCGCCAGTTTTGATTCTAGGAACTTTTGCCATTTGCTCTTTTTATGCAAATATTGTGGACTATTTCATTATAAAAAATCAGATCAGTACAATAAGAACGAAATTCCGGTTTTCTTAAATCGTCAAAATATCAAACTTTGACCCCGTGTTCAATCCAAACCCCGGCATTTCGAGCGTTGGCGCGATAAAAACTTTTGTTCAAGATAGCATAGGCTACATCATATTGAAATTTCAACGATTTTCCTTGAAACCAGTTTTCCATTAAATTAGTGCGGGGTCTTTTTTTGGTTAGATTCGTATTGAAAGTATTACACTGTGATTATCGCAAATGAACTTGTTAATTTGACCTTGTCTGCAGTTCTGGAGAAGCATGAGATATTGAATGCGCAACACTCAAGGCAATTTAATAATTTGATCATCGATATGATCCCTTCAAAGTAATATCTAACTTTGTTAGAGCATATGACCTACAACCGACTGACAGTGTTTAATTGAATTATCAAAGCTACATAAAACCGTACATAAGCAATGAATAGTAGACGACGCAGCAAATATTCGACTTCATTCCGTAGTGGAGTTTAATTGGAATGTCACAAATCGATGGCTTTTAGTATACATCCGGTATGTAAGACTTTATTCGACAAACCAATACGGATAACAATTTGACCAGTACCGGCCATTGAAACAAAATTTGGCTACATTACTGAATACTAAAAAATCTAAGGAGTTGTGTTGCATCTCTGTAACTGTTTCTCAAAATTGTAATAGTCTATTAAAATCTTCCTCAGCTATTTTTTGGAGGTTAGTTGAACAATATACGGATAAAGCTCATTTTTATGCAGAAAAATTAGTTTGGACGGATTGCAAATACCATGATTTCTTGCCAATACACTTGTAAATGTCTTAGGGTTTTCTTGAACATACAATAAAACAACTGAAATTTTATCTTCATAACCATTGCACCTCCAGTTTCATGGATAATCTTTATTAACCTCATCCCTGTAGATCTACTTATAGAAGGGCATCCAGAATTGGAATCGTTGGAAAGGTGAGCTGTTTTGTCATGGAAACGTTTGCGACACTATATCCAACTAAAATTGCGATGTCACTCGACCAAGGTTGTCATTTTAAAAAATTCAAGATGGTGGCCGTACGCTGAACACTGAAAGAAGCTTGGCAATTGTTCTAAAGTATACAGAATAAAGTCTCATCCATCGATCAAGAGTTTCACAGCTTTCCATTTATCAGTTTCAAAGATAATCTACGAAACTTCACAGCTCGAGTCTTCGACTTTTTTCCTGGTTTTTTAAATGAACTGTTTTTTGTATAAATTTCTTCAATACTGATATTCGTTTAGCATCTATAAACTTAACAGGAAATCTCCAGCATTGAATCATCAATGAAAAAACTGAGATTAAATGATCTGTCTGTATCTGTAAGGTAAGGAGGGTGATGGTATTCTCACATTACTTAGGCCGGTTCTGACCCATTTTACATCCTCCGGAGGAGTTGTCATCCTAGGTCATCGTCCATCCTGTCCTTCCCAGAAAGGTGGACAGGTCACTAGAAGACAAATCCTTTATATCGACACTCTCTCATTGACGATAGCTCCGGACATTCGCATAAGACTTGCCTGACAGTTTCATCTTCCTGTTCACATATCCTGCATAGAGGTGTGTCCACTATCCCCATAGTATGGAGGTGTTTCTTTAGTTGACAGTGACCAGTCAGAAATCCTACTGTTGATCGTATGTTTTTTCTGGTAATCACCAAATATTTCTCCAATGTCAGCTTCCCAGGGTCGCCCAGGGTGATCCTGGCAAGACTGCATCCTTTGTTGAGCATGAGTGTAACGTCTGGCTAGTTCCGCAATTGTCGAAGTCGTTAGGCCGTAGGTGTCACTGGGTCCTGAAATTTTCAGTCCAGCTGCTTCCCTGGCTAAAGAATCGGCAATGCGATCATCTTTATTCCTGCCGTGTTCTTAAGTCCACCTCAGGATAATTTTGTTATCTGCCGAGGCTCTAGCTGAATCTTGGAGACAGTCTAGTACTAGCCCCGATAAATGATTTCTGACATATGGAATCAATTTCGTTCAAGAGAATATAAAATTTGATTCGAAGAAAACGGATTGTTTTCCAGTTTTACATCTACATCAAATCAATAAACAGTGGTTACAAATAGTGAACCAGTAGCATTTTTGATTTCATCATATTTTCTGGCTGGAAATTTCAATTATACGAAAAAATAACTGGTGAAAAATACATTGCGTGTGTGTATCCAATTAAAGAAATATATAGCGTTGGGTATGATAGGTATTTGTACCTGGATGAAAAAAAATACAACTACCTGACAACGAACATTATACTCTATTAGATTGCGATAACAAAAAACATTAAAATATCAAGTAGGTGTAGAATGAAATATTAATCATACATCCACATCGGATAAATTATGGAACGGGTGGATAATAAACAGTTTGTTAGGTTTTACCGACAATTAATATTGTTTTTATTACACTCAAATATAGGCACTTATTTTACCTCACATTATTTCTCTATAAGTATAACTGTTATTTCTACTACCAACGAATCACTGAGTTATAATTTCAACAACAGTGACCGTATTCTCAAGGGACTCTCGCCTTGAGATTGGTGTATTGCAAGGCTGTCTAAGAGTTCCATATTTTTTTTATTCTCAATAATTCCAGTTTCACTATTATCACAGACCATACTTCAAGCACAGTATAGGAACGAAACAGTATGTTATCTCGTGACGTTACACTGCCGAGCTCCCTGTGACCTACAACGTCGTTCGGATGAGTATCTCATCCGGCGGCCAGTGCTGTGCTGCGATCCAACCAAAGTGTCAGTGGTGAATTTGCGAATAAAATTATTCATTACAGCTTATATGTTCACTGGTTTTCGGTATTATTTTTATAGTTTATAAGCATTTTTTTGCAATGGATACCATTAAAAAGAAGAAAACGGGTATTGTGTGTGTAGTTCGTGTATGTAACTATAAATATTATAATTGTGATGGAAAATTATACCTCTTTCCAAATGATTCAGGAAGGTGAGAAACTGTTAGTATCATACTTCATTATTTGATCTTCATATTACATTTGTGTGCCTTATTAGTTTCATGCATTGATTTAATTTGTTGTTTTTGTTTCAAAGCTAAAGTATGCGAAGCATTCGATAGGCCTGACTTGTTGCCGAAACTATAGACTCTATACAATAGTAGTCATCATTTATGTGGTGCAAATTTTTAACCAGACATGATTATGCAACCTCATAAAAGAAAACTTTTTTAAAAAAAAGGCTATTCCAACAATATTCCTTTCATCAAATACTTCAATGCCCAAAGACTTTCAGACAAATGATTTATTGGAAAAGAATTTTGTTCGCTACTTTTATGGTTATTTAATTGAAACATGTTCGGAAATTCATACATGCAGCGTATGTGAGACGTATTCACAAGCGTATCAGAATTTAGACGATTCGTCTTTATACTGTCGCCTTAGAGCTTATGAAAATACGAATGAGGATACTTTTGGAAACTTGAATATGCCGCATGAAAATTTTGTACAATACATCTCATTATTAGAAACATTATTCCAAATGACTTTTGAGAAAGTTGCTACTGAAGATAATATTGTTGAATCATAAATATTAGTCAAACAACAGAGTTTGTACATCCTTGTGTTGATTTTTCAATAAAATATTTAATGAAACTTTTCTTCAGGGTACGACTATATAACACAATGAAATTTGTCAACAAAAATTCTGCAAATCATAACAAAATGACAATTGTAATATGGAAAAACCAATGAATATTTGGTATAAGTCTATTGTTTTATTCACTCATCAGTGTACTGATCTACAATATTTAAGAAAAACATTTAACACGTTCAAGTCCTTTTAAAACTTATGCGACCCACGCCTATGGTAAAATGAATCTTAAAGAGATCCGTTCAAGGTTATCAAAAGCTCTGGCCATTTATGAAGGAAATTTATAAGAGTTATACTACTGGTTCGTTCTTATACTGTGCTCCAAGCATGCAAGTCTGAGATGTGCATTCCGTCAAATTCGCTTCTCAACATTTCAAAATGACCTCACTATGCGCGTGAACTCATATGCGATTTCACCGAATCTCCATAACCTAATTTCATGGGGATACTAGCTTAAGCAAGTTACTAAAGCCAGTTACCAAATTTAGCTACTGGCATTGAGTAAACGTCTGATTTAATACTTGCGCCAGTCACCAATATAGCGAAAATTTCGGTCAAGTAGATTGATAGAAAGCGATTGTATTCACTGGAATAAGTAGGTACCCCCACTACGTGCTTTGTTTATTACAATTCGCACTAAACACGTCTAGACAAATCTTTTCAGTATAGTGATAGTAGTTTAGTGGTGTATGGTGTTATTTTATTTAAATACGAGAAAAATGGCTGTACCTCGCTGGAACGAAGATACCACCCTGAAATTTGTTCAGGAGTACCGCTTGAAAGAATGTCTACGGAACACAAAAAGCCATGAGTATTTCTACGACACAACCTTGTTCATACCCCTATTATAGGTAGGTACGCTTCTTTTTCTCTTGTTCACGTTCTATTACTTAACTAATTTCCTCGCATTATAATACTATACAATTTTTTACGGCTGATCTAAAACGTTCTCGTTCAATGTACAGGGTTATTTATTATAAATTACCTACCCCCTATCATCGTTATTATTACTCTTACAAAAACAAGTCTCATATAAAAGTTGTTTGGTTACGCTGAATTTTCTCAATATTCTATCACAAGCTCAGTAGCGTGCAAATTTGAGGGGATAAAAAAATATTAGTTTTTCTTTAAATGGAATACCCTGTGTTACCACATTTTTGGAATGGTCTTTTTTTCTGGTTTCAAAAATATATGATATGTTACCCTTTCCTTGTACCGTTTTTGAGTAATTGAATGTTGAAAATCTTGGTTTTAATAGTTACTGTGAATATGAATAGATAACATTATTAAAGTGAGCTACGAAAATACAACTTATAAAATTTTACGTGAAAAAAACTAAATCTAAAAATTGAGTTTATGTGGGTCCCATCCCATGTAGGTATTCATGGCAATGAAGAGGCAGATCTTCTAGCGCGGCAAGCTTCCACAGGTGAAAGATCGGTGGATGTGTCAAATGTTGTGCCAAGCGTTTTTAAATGCTACCTAAAACAAAAAGTGCTCAGTGCGTGGCAAAATGAGTGAGAAATGTCCAACTCTAAGCTCCGCGAGATTAAACGCAACGTGAAACCGTGGCGACAAAAAACTGGACTCAGAGAGGACCAAGTGAAAATCAATCGACTCCGATTAGGGCACACCAATTTAACCCATAAGTTTTTGATAGCGAAGGAAGACAAACCAACCTGCAATATATGTAACAAAGACTTGACAGTGAAGCATATAATAAGTGATTGCCCCAAAAACCTGGTATCAAGAAAACAAAACAAATTACAAGGCAATTTAAAAACTGTTTTGGGCGAGAAAATGGACGCAGAACTGATAGTTAAATTTCCTAAAGAAACCAGACTGTACCACCTCATATAATTATTTGTACATGTACCTATTACCTATTTTTGTCGCTAATGACCTTATTGGTTTTAGCGACGTTAAAGAACTGAAATAAAAAACAAAAAAATTACGTTTTTTTGAAAAAGTATTTATTATGGTTTATGGTTAGAAAGAAAATTCAAAATATATACACAAAACAGAAAACAAAGATTTATATGAGAAAATTTATTGATATTAGCTCATAAAAGATATTCGAAATGTCAACAATTATTGTTAATGCATAAATTGATAAAACCTTCTTATATTATTGATATTATCATTGCAGATAACTTAATTATTTCCATATAGTTTCAAGTTGAATTATTTCTTTAATCACTTGTATTATTATTATCAATATTATCTTCCACCTTACTGTAAACCATTTCAATTACTTTTCCAGAAAAATGTCAAATTTTCAAACATAAGTATTGTCATTTTCATAGCTTACTTCAATAATGTTATCTTATTCATATTTACAAACTATTGATTTTCAACATTCAAGAAGTCAAAAACGGTACAAAGAAGGGGTAACATATAATATATTTTTGAAATCAGAAAAAAAATACCATTCCAAAAATGTGAAAATATACAGGGTATCCCATTTAAGAAAACTATTATTTTCAGAATCCTCTCAAATTTGCACACTACTTAACTTTTGATAGGATATTAAGAAAACTTAGCTGTAACCAAGGAAGTTTATACGAGACTGTTTTTCCTAAAAGTAATAATAACGATTATGGGGGGTGGGTAATTAATAATGAATAACCCTGTATCTACGCCATTTTTATTCAGTGACTAAACAGAGCGAGCTAAAATGTCGTGTAGACAAATACTACTTGGTGAGTAGCTAAATTTTAGTAACTGGCTTCAGTTGCTTGCTTTAGCTACTATTCCCATGTAAATTCGCTTCAAGTCATTGTTCCTTCACTATCCATATACTATGATGATATTTCTTCCAGTACTAGCTGTAAAGTTGACAATTTATTGCTTCCTCTAGCCAACTGAGAAGTTGAATTTCTCTATTAGTGGTTAATAATTTTCTATCATTTACCTTGGTCAAAAATGGACAAATTCAAATATTTTGAGAACTCAGAGATAGTAGTTCAACAAAAACTTGTGCGACATAACTTTGTATACCCAGGAGATTGTCTTCAACATATTTGCTCCTTGAAATTACCTATTAAGATTATATTATTTGAATAAAAATGCCATTTGCTTCCAAATTCGCGCTCAACCAAAAATGACTGATGACATATCGAGTACGTTCATAATATATCGAAGACTGACAGTGTACTTGTCAGTCAGACGACAGAGTGAACGCTTCTCGTGGTGCGTTTGGGAATTATTCTTAATTTTTGTTCCTAATTTAGCTAGTAGTGGAAACAATTGTATACACACCATGGAGGTGAAGATATTCACGCACCTAAATCCGCTCGTGGCAAAGCCATTCGCGAAATAATTTTGGTGCTCGGTCAATAATAATAGTCTTCACCACCTTGGTATAATATACTATTTTTGGTATTTGACAACTGTTAATAAGAAACATTACCAGCAGCTCCACTTTTAGTAAAGTATCTATTATCTTAATTGGTTCTGTGATCCATCAAAACTTGAATTTGTGTTAAATTGTCGGTAGTTTGGAGTTCGTTGTGGTTACATTTCATGGGAAACTGACAGTCGCGTCCTTTGGGATGTGGAGTAATTACACACAAACTAACGGATGTTAATTGCAAGTTCAGGAATAAGGAAATTACAATGAAACAGGGAAATTATGGAGTGAGAATGTTAATACTCGCCTATTGGTGGTGGTACTTATAAACAGCAAAAAAGTTATTAAAATTTTTATGAATTTAAATTTCATTTCAGTTTTTGTGCATACCCTGTATTGGTAAGTTGCTGAGTATTTATCTCGTATATTTCCAAATAAATACTATTTTCCTTCCCAGCTCAGTCTTATTCACTCTAGTGACTACAGAATTGCTTATTGTAAATCTTTTACTGTATATCTAGGCTACACTCTGTTTGTGTTAATCGGATTTAAATTTAGAGCGTGTATCTTTTATTCCCGGATTTCCTGGAAAAACAGTGGCAGTGCAGATATATTATTGTGAGAATGGCAGTAAACTACTTTTTTGTATAGCCACCATTTATATCCGTTTGAAATTGAAACGCGGTCCTATCTGTTAAAAGTAGTTATGTAAAGACTTTACGTAACTGTTTAAGTTTCAACATAGAGAGATATCACATGAGTTCCAAAGAATAATTTATTAATTAGGTACTGTCAAAACTGACAATTGTTTAATTATTTAAACTGACAATTACCCCATAATTTTGATGCAATAGTACTTTAAGATTTATGAACATTATTAAGGACACAGTTATTTCAAGTAAGTCAATTTTCTGGGTGGATACTTATAGTAACAATACTTCTAACACCATTTGAAATTATAGATATGAACAGCAACAACAGACGCATAACAATCAAGTTAATAGTTATTTTACTGTTTATGATATCCTGTTAAAAAAAGAGTGATAATAGGTTTGTTCCAACTAAGCGAAATGATGAGGACATGAACGTCACGATCAAGCGCATAACAAAATTTCTGTTCCAACAAGTTCCGACAATTCCACGGACTGATAAAAATGCGTTCCAACAGAAACTGGATACGTTCATGATCGTGTCGGCGAACGATCATTTTCATCAGAGATTTGGATGTACAACCGTTTGTCCAAACTGTCAGTTGATGTTTCAGGGCGAGTTGTATCAAACAGTATCAAACACCTAAACTCGGTTTAATAATGACTGATGTGTAGACTGATGTAATTGTTGATAATAAATACATCAATCAGCCACAGTCTAAACATCAGTTAACATTAAACCGAGTTGAAGTGTTTGATACAACTCGCCCTAAAGGTTAGGTAATGGTAAATGAACAAAAATCATACATAAATAAAACGTTAACTTATTGGGTTGTAATAAAGTTCCTGAAAGTGGTAACAGTTTAAAAATGTATCGTAGAATCGTTCCAACAATGCATAGGGCATGATGTTAATGAATTAATTCACGCACAGGTTCTCGAACGTTCGATTCGTACATAAGAAGTGCACGAACGCTCACGTACTAATCAGAAGGTGGTTGTTGGAACAAACCTAATAGTTTATGGATTTGTTACAACTAGCGTCAGAAACCGTCAGGCTTCTGCGCAGTAACTTATATACGTTCCAACCAGGCACACAAACGATTGGTTACCGATCAGTTTCTAGTTCCAATCAAAATATGAAACGGTTTGAAAACTATCAGATCGGTTTACGGATTTTCTTCTGACTAGCGTCTGGCGCGTGCGAATTGCTGTGTTTTCGGTTTACTTCACAGTTCCACTAAATTGCAGCATGACCTACAACTCTGAAAGACTAAATTATGTTTGTATTGAGATGTTTTTATTTTATTCATAAAATGACTGACGTATAATATATTTTCTTTGTTGGTTGCATATAAATAGAACCTAATGTATAAACATATACTTGTTTTTGTGTATGTAACAGTATTACCGATGGCTTGAGTGCAAAACGTCGTAACCCACCAAATATTCAAAAAACCGATTTTGGCGCTCAAAGCTCAAAAATGAAAGCATTGAGTTAATCTTCACATTCTGGCAAATCATCTTAAGCCACAGCTACCTGATACATTCATTTTACGCGCTAAAACATAAAGTTTTATCGAAACCAGAAGGTTTTTCGTTTGCACTGAACAATTGAAGAGTGGAAATTAGAAAGGGCCTAAGTGCCATTTTTCCGCAATTCGTTTTTTTTACATAGAAACGTTCTATGTGCCATGCTTTATGTCCTATGAAAGGTTCTAAGCGCCAAAATTAAATGTTTACCTTTATAAGAGCCCCTCGTAAATTTTATAGTTTTATGTGCGCAAGCATTTTCCTTAGAAAGGTCCTAAGTCCCATATATTTATAATCTTAGTTATGTCTAGACATTTGCACGTGTTCGTTGTGTGTGATAATTTCTTGATTTAAAATACATTATAATGGAAGAAACCCAAAGAAAAAGGAGAAGTAAAGGCAGTGGTTCATTCAGAAGTGAACAAAGTCGTTTAAAAACTTAAAATCAGTTATGGCACTTAGGCCTTTTCCTAATTTTACTTGTTTAAACATTCTTATTTTGGAGTAAGAAGTTTAGTTTGCAAATTTTTGTTAAGAAGTAGGTTTTCCGTTTCAGTTTAAATGCATAATACTTAATAAACCTTTCCTTAAAAAAATTCTCTGACTTTTATTTAGTTTTTCTCTATTATCTCAAAACTTTTTTTTTGGCACTTAAGCCCTTTTTAATTTCCACTCTTCAATTGTAGTTATTGGGGATACGACGTTTTGCACTTAGGCCATCGTTATATCAATTGATAGGTTAAACATTGATTAATATATTTATGAATATAACAAGAGTACCCATAAATAGAGAATATAACTTCACTCCATTTTTTTCCCAATATATATCAATATTGTATGAAATATGGCTACATTCGGAAAACAAAAACGGAGAGTTAACGATAAGATATCGGTCACGTGGCAATAACCAAACTCGATCACTTCCTCTGAGTACATCTGGGAATTACATCGGCAGACAGGTGAACACCATAACCTACTTAAACACATTCTTCATATGATATTCAATTTGCCATGGAGTTCTCCACTTCCTCTTAGTGTAAATAATATTGTTAAGCTTATACATCGCTCCAAACTACATTTCATCTAAAATTTCAAACTAAAACACGGTTGAAAATTGAAATTCAAACAATAAACCAATCGTAAAACGCGATAACTAATTAACTAGCCGCATTTATCCTCCGAAAGAAAAAATGGCGTCCGATTGATCATTTTCCGATTATTCAACGTTCAGTTTACCACCTTTCAGCAGAAAATTTCTCATCGATTAGTCCTTGATGAGATTTTCTGGATGCAGCCAATAACAATTGTGTAAGCCTTTGGATCAGCTGATCAACGATGCCAAAATAAGCCCATGTACACTACAGACTGAAGTTTTCAGATGTTCCGCAACTATGGACATAAACTGATCAGATTATTTGATAGACATAAGCGTTGAAAATGATTGGAAAATTGTTGGAAAACAGTTTGTGATTTGTGGCTGGAACAAATACTTTTCATTCCGAACGCATTGTCGCTGTGGATGACCAAATATGTCTCCAAGCAAGTGTCAATGAGATGGCCATGATGACCACAGAATACACCAGCCAAACAAAAAACGAAAGCCGGCGTAAATCCTTTGACGTTTTGGGGGCAAAATTTCGTGACCTTCAAACTGACGTTGACAGATAACGGATCAAGTTACACTTAGAAAATTGTTTAAAAAATGTAAATTGAATGTTAACTACACACAAAAAAGTGAAACCAAAGAATCTCAAATAATAATTGTTTATTTTCATGACTTGTTCCGACAAAGTTTTAATTGTTCAACTCAATTTATGAATTGTTTAAGTTAATTCAACAGCTCAACAAATATTGTGAAAAATATATAAATATAAGTTTTAGCTTCTGCTTTTAGAGTAGGTACCATCCATTATTAAAAATAATGAGCTATTGTTTAACCAAATGATTCTTATTTTCTATATTGTTATCGAAATTATATGTGTAAGTATGTTTTTATGTAGCACTATATGTAGGATAGGCTAAGTCTGAAAACCAATACAATAATAATAGATTATAAATTTATAATATCAGTTTACAATAGAAAGAATTTCAGTGAATAATGATCAAAAATTACAATAAGTAGGGTGCTGGAATATAAATTTTTTATTATTTATATATTTAAAAGTTACACTTCACCAGATTCTGAATTGAATTTTACACCCAGAGAAAATGTACTGATATCTGTGACAACGAAGTTATAAAAAAGAAGCGACAGTAAACTTTTCTCCATAGATATCGAAGTTTTGTTGTGTTTTTAAATTATTCATCCATCATTCGAATTACAGCCATGAATTGCACAAGTTTTTGGCGCCATAACTGATAAATGTAATTTTGTGAACAAATTTTATCGTTCAAAACACAAAAAATATGTAAATAATCAAAAAGCTCACAACAAAGAAAATTCCTTGGTAAACAATAAAATCACATGTCATCGACAGATAACGGGCTTAAAATGGCGACTGTCAGACATGCGCACTCAGAAAATGAATTTTAAAATAGCACAAGCTTCGCTTCTTGTTGGGATGGTGTATTCTGTGTTAAGGATTTCTCTTGTCAAAAATAGATTTGTGCTCTCTCATCAACTAATAATGGTGAAGTCTCTAAAATCTGACAAAAATGTGTAGCATACGAAGATATTTAACAAAAGTTGAATATAATACCTACCCCATGCAATTTTGACAATGTAGCCATATCCAATCTGCTTTAAAAGGAATAGGAGTTTAAAACGTTGAAGGTGTCAAAAAATTGCGATACACATTATAAAGTAAAACAGCAATGTTTGTTCCAACCAATGAAAAATAAAAAAGTATTGAAGGAATATGGAACGGAATAATAACAGTTTATCATGATTTGCACAGTTTTATTGACAAAGGTTCAAAACGATTGTTATACATACACTATTGTGCAATGCATCAAAAACTTATTGTATTTCTGAGTTTGCAGGAATTCAGTATAATCATCTGGTCAAAGCTTTAGAATGTTTCCAGTGAATCTCAGTTTTTAAATTTTCCTTGAATATTGCCACATAACCAACAAAGACTTTTTCCTGGATGGGAATAATCTAAAGCTCTCCTCTTAAACGAAACAATTTTCTTTGCATGAATTATGTCACTATCCATTTGCATGAGTGAGTTCTTGTTTATTCACAACCACAGACTGAAGAAACGTAATTTGGTTCCTTCATTTATGTTAATCCTTTTCATAAAACTATCTCCACACTGTACGCCTTTGAAAACAATAGAAAAATACATGGGATTTAAGTGAATCCTATATAAATAAACATTTTAAAATGGAAAACTAGTCTTGGAAATTTATCGGATTATCTACTGACTGGATTTGTCCAGTCACAAGTGTTTTTGTAAAATAAACAAAACAACAGAGCAAAGCTGCTGTGAATCACTTCAGAGCTTCAAAATATACATTAAGGAAGCGGATTGCAGGAATTCTGAATTAATTTTATTTTGTCGCATCGAGGAGGACAGCCTACTAAGTCCCAAATATTGAAGTTAAATGAAAATTTCATCTAACTTCAAGACATTGCAGAATGCGGAACATCGTTGGAAAAACAAATTAAAAAAAACCTTTCATCTCTCGAAAACTCAAATTTCGTAATTATTCTGTTAATAAATTGAAATTATTTATCTAGACCAGTGACGAAGCCTTCAAAAATGGTAGAAAGTGGAAAAAGATAATAGTAGGATAAAACCCATCAGAAAAGGAGGGATGATAAAATTGAAAGGAAAAATAAATTACGGGCGATCCGAGCTCGGAAAGTGGAAAGGGGTGAGTTTTCAAGGTTTTTTGTTTATCTCGATTTGCGGCAAAACTACAAGTTCTATGGAAAAAAGTTGAAATAAGGTAATAATAAGATCTACAATTTTTGTATCCAAAACTCTTTCACATAACCTGAAAATTCATGTTAAAAATCCAAATAACCAAGTTTTTGGTTTTTTACTTTCATATTTCCCAAAAAGAAAATTTCTCATGCGAAATTTGGTGGAAACTCACCTCATTAGGTCCTAAATACTCTGTAATTTATTTGATTTGAAATATTAATTTTTACATTCCATTTTGACTTAATATCAAAAAAGCACCCTAATTTTCAATCGAAAAGTCTCGCGTAAAATATTAGCATTTTTCAAAAAGTTGGTGGGCTGTTTGTTCGTTGAAATTTCTACTTTCTAATAGTGTGGAAAAAAATATACATACTATGGTGAATGTTTTCAGAATATGCAAAAAACTTGGACACGAAATTTTTTTTAATCATCTTGTACAATTTTACTGAGATTTTTAAATTATTTTCAACTGTCTTAAAACAAAGTACTAAGGAAAAAAATATGATTCTGAAAATTTCATGTCAATAGAATATGTCGTTCTCCTAATACAACCAATTAAACAAGAATACCGTAGCGGGGCGAAGACTATGACTGTGACGTCACCGTATATGAAAGTTAATGTGCACTAACATTACGCTTCTGACTGTAACGTGCCTCTTAGAATTTATTTATTTTGAATTACTTACAAAAATTTTGTGTTAATAAAATAAAGTGTGTGGACCTAATTAAAAAAAAAACAGACTCATTAATTCTTCCAGAAGTGGACTTGCTGATGATTATGAAGTTTTTTGATAAAAAACACGAGTTTATTAAATTATAATTTCATACTATGTGACACATCGTTTTTGGCTGTTTCCCGGCCAGAATGATTAAAAATGTCAATATTTTCATAAATACATGCTCTCTCAAATGATATGTAGGGTGATTCAAGATGTTTTATTTTATTCCTGATCTAGTGGACAAAGTTACGGAGATAACGCTACAGGCTACTCAGTAAAACATTGCAATTTCTTTAACTGCCGACTGTCCAATTAAAGGAGCTTCCCCAAATGCTATTTATGATGAATGTGTAGTGGAAATTAAATCAACAATGTTGAAAAGAACAAGAAAAACTTATTTTAATGAAGCAGGTAATACTGGTTCCAAATGTTTACATCAGATTCAAATGCACATGCACCTCACTGGTAAAAAAGCGATATATGTTAGAGCTGATCCGGACTTTGAATCAAATAAAATAATTTCTTTTGAAACATAATATTGTTGATGATCTACTGAAAAAGATTACCTGTTTTTTGGAAAAAAGCAGTATTTAATATAATTCAATTTGTGAAGAACTGGACCATTATTTTATTAAATAATTTTGAACAATAATAACACCACAAGCTATAAGAACAATATCATCTACGTATTTTAATAACTTTAGATTAATACAAGGGTGTGGTTTTCAGTAACCCTCTCAATATGGATTCACAACGTATTTTATAAGGTGATTTATAACGATTCTGATTGAAGGAAAATGAAATCCTAAAAATACATTACAAAGTATTTTGACTTATCAGTGAATGTTTTTTTTTATGTTTTTCTGTGATTCCATTTTTTTGCATCCTTATTAATAGAAATAAATGTTTTGTTAGATGTTTCAATCGTAGTATTTTTCACATTCTGGAACCGCGCAATATTTATAATATTTTTTACTCTGCTTCTGGTCCATTGTGTCGAATAGTTTAAATTATTTCTAAACGTTCTTATTTCACAAACACAACACTGTTTAGAGTTTGCTAAAAGGTATAATAAAAAATAATGAGCATATAAGCAAGCAAAGTACTGCTCTAGCTTAGTAGTCATCTAACCGAAAACCGATCGGCGCGGTATCCGCTCTCTGAACGAGAGATTTCATATGCGATGACGTCACGCCTGAAATTTGGAGAGGAGCGCTGTTTAATGTTCATATATTTTTTAGGCGACTTAGGAGTCTCGCTGACGTCTAATTTTTTGCACAGAGTCTCAAAATGATTAGCGCTTCCTGATGGTGAAATAAAAAAAAGATATATAAATAAGCCCATTATTCAAGAAACGTAAGATTTCATGTTACATTAATAGACGAAAAAATTGCAATTCGAAATACAGCACTATAATTAAGAAACAAAGGAGATAATAAAGTTAATATTCAATAAGACATCCACAATATTTTGGGAAAGTTATAGAATCTTCTTCATATAATATTTGTAGATGCCTATTTATGGTTGTTTTAATATAATTTATATACCTGAGTGACCTACGGTGAATTTTAGCGCATTTCATGGCGTTTAATAGAGATGTGGGTTCAGAGTAACATAACCTAAAAAATGGATTACAGTTAATTAAATATATTTATAAATTATGGAGGGTAGAGGTAAGGAGAACCGTCTTGTATGGGGGGAGAGTTGAAAAAGTGTCCAGCTGTATACTGACAATAAAGCTTCAATTATCTGCCAGAGTAGCGCTGGCGTACAAAAAAATCTAATATGAACATAGCTATTGTAGACGGAGTGAAGTGTGCTGTGTTTAAATATTTAAAAATTTTCATGACTAGAGTAGTTAGTAAAATACCCGTATACAAAACTTCCACTATTTACCTTGTTTATTTCTCTATCTTCTTCTAATCACTTTTGGCGCTTTCTTTAGAAAGTATCCTAAGGTGCCGCAGCGCCACCCTTATTGAACGCGCTGTTACGGACACTTTTTCATACACAGAGACGGTTCTCCTTACCTCTACCCTCCATATTATAAATGTAGAAATTACACTAAGTCGAAATACCCACCCCCTTCCACTTCCCAAACTCGGATCGCCCGTGATTTATTTTCCTCCTCAATTTCAACATATTTCCCTCCATTCCTGATGGGTTTTATTCCACTATAATTTGTTTGGTCTCGAAAATTATCGACACTGATGTAATCATGTAATTGCAATACACGTATTTTCATTGTGAAAAGCATAATAGAAATTGTCGATTTAAAATTATGAATATCATGATGGAAATTCGATAATTAAATTCATGAAAAATTCGAATTCCAGCTCATTAGGTATTGAGATTCTGCTCAATGAATTCTATTGCAAAATTGTAGGGTATCCTCTATACAGAATGAACATTGAATTTCTATTATTCCATTATTTCAATTCTTTAGTTTCTGTTATATTTCCCATAATTTTAAATCGACAGTTTTTATTATGTTTTTCATGATAAATATATTTCCATCGAAATCATGATAAACATGATGGAAATTCAAGAATTAACGTAATGAAAAGCATAATGGAAACTCATGATGCAAAATTGTGGGAAGCATATTAGGTATGCGCTTTGAATTTAATACATGCCAATGCTCACCTGTATCCTTAAATCGATAATCGTGTACCTATCCGTGACATGAAGACTTCAATTAGTCGGTTACTTCAAGGCTTTTGGTCTTACAGATTTTCCAACAAAAATGTACAAATAACGTTAATAAGGTCTTCACCTTTCATAATTCCTCTCTGATGTTCGTTGAAATTTAATTATTTTGCACATAAGGTGGAAGAGAAATATTCTCTTCAACGATCATTGTCTAAGTTTTCTTAAGGAGCAGTCGTTGTAGGGTCCGTCTCTTGACAGATTTTATTAATAGCTGTTAAAGTTTGTAACTCCTCAAGGTAACGCAAATTTATGTGGTATTCGGATGGCAATGGGTTAAAAATGTAACTGCCCATTACCTATATTATTCACCATTTTATCAATTATTTCACGAGTTTGGAAAGTTTAGTTTAGAATATTTCACTTCTCCGCACGGAGTGTAGAAATGTATACTTCGAAGTTTTGTTGAAATTTCATCAATGACCAAAAGGTTACTAATAAACTTGTTAGTTTCTATCTATTCATACAATATTTAGTTAATTTCACCCAATAGACCATTCCAGGACACATGACTTTGACAGGTCGGCCATATTGTGCTAGGGGGCAGATATATCGATTAGTTTGGGTTCAACCTTGTGTGTTTGTGTTTAATGATCAGAAATTCAGTAATATAGGTACACACGTTGGAAGTTATTCACTGATGGAGCCTCGTCGGCTATATGAGCTAATAGGGTAATAGGGGACTTCGGTCCAAGTTGCCAACCCAAAAAATTTCACATTTTTCTACCACTGGGGAAAGGAAATTTCCGGACGATTTTGTCATGTAAAGGTTCGTATTATTTATGAATATCCGTAAACGGAGTCTCGACTCTTCAAATTAGATATATATCGATATTTGTAAAAGTCATCTGATTGGCTGAAAGTTGTGTTGGAGCACCTGATTTCACGTCAATGATGGTAGCGTTCAGAAAACATAACATATACCTAACTCAACTGTTGATTGAGCGCTCACGGAGTAACGAATGGTTGACGTATGTCCGAATTTCAGGCGTGACGTCATCGCATATGAAATTTCTCCAGAGAGCGGATACCGCGCCGATCGGTCTTCGGTTAGATGACTACTTAGCCAGTAACAGTATTTTGCTTACTTATATGCTTATTATTATACGTTATAGCAAACTCTAAACAGTGTTGTGTTTGCGAAATGAGACCGTTTAGAAATAATTTAAACTATTCGACACAATGGACCAGAACCAGAGTAATAAAAACTATGAATATTGTGCGGTTCCAGAATGTAAAAGTACTACGATTAAAACATCTAACGAAACGAAACAAGCTCCTTTAATTGGGCAGTCTGTAGTTGAAAAAATTGCTATTTTTCACTGAGTAACCTATAGCGTTATCTCCTTAACTTTGCCCACCAGACCAGGAATAAAATCAAACATCTGGAATCACCCTGTATATCATTTAAGAAAGTATATATTTATGAAAATATTGACATTTTTGATCATTCTGGCCGAAAAACAGCCAAAAACGATGTGTCACATAGTATAAAATTATAATTTATTGAACTCGTGTTTTTCTAAAACTTCATAATCATTAGCAAGTCCACTTCTGGAAGATTTAATGAGTCTGTTTTTTTTTGAAATCAGGTCCACACATTTTATTTTATGAACACAAACATTTTGTAAGTAATTCAAAATAAATAAATTGTACGCGATGCACGTTACAGTCAGAAGCGTAATGTTTGTGCACAATAACTTTCATATGCGGTGACGTCACAGTCATAGTCTTCGCCCCGCTACGGTATTCTTGTTTAATTGGTTGTATTAGGAGAACGACATATTCTATTGACATGAAATTTTCAGAATCATATTTTTATCCTAAGTAGGTACTTTGTTTTAAGACAGTTAAAAGTGATTTAAAAATTTTAGTAAACGAGCCCATTGAAGTCATGCTGAGAAAATACACATTTTTATTTAATGAAGTGGAAACTGAACAATTGTGATATGTAATACACTTCACTTGCACTTTTGATGCTTTGGTCACCTTCAAATCTGAAAATGAAACAAATATACTTTGATAATATGGGGGAAACTTTTTTTAGAGGGACACTGATAAAACAGGCACAATCCAGACCTTTTCATTTCCTCACATTGTTAACAAATACGTTTTTTTCACGTCTCGGTCCAAAGTTTATTTTTTTCGTCGTATTTTCTTGTCCCAAGAATTGCTCCTCGAGATAATGCACTGAGAAAATAAACGTGAGAGCGATTCTCACGTCTCTGAAAGATAAAATCTCAGAAAAAATTTTGATAGGTATTTATTTTCCTCACTGGAAAACCGTTCCGCTGAAAAATTATCGTTTGAAGATGCTCTAAATTGCCTTTTGTCATTTATTGATATGTGCGGAGGAAAATATTTTCGCTTTTCTTGGGGATTTTAAATGATTTGTATGAACACTTAACTTCAAATAAAAATATAAGAACTTGAACAAGAACGAATTTATTTTTCCTAGGCTATTTAATAATGTTTTCATTTTACGTCCGCTTCCTCAAATATAATGACGTTCACTATTCACAAGTAAATAATAAACACATTGAACATTATTTATATACAGTGTGTAAAAGCCAAATGGAATAAATTCATTATTTCGGTTACTGTACATATTTATAAAAAATCCCGAAACACGTCAAATTTAAATTATAACTTGACATTCTTCAACGTGAAAATGCAACCCCTACCTTCAACCCCCTTAGAATGACAGGT
>CAJUYH010005419.1:0-23343 GCA_910591685.1 Galerucella tenella | reverse complement strand
ATTTATACAGGTTGTCTCCTGGATCCTAAACTTGTCTTAATAGTTGAATTTCGTTACTTACAATCATTTTGTTTAGGAGTAAGTAAAGTAAGTTGGTATTTTTTAGTGGTGGATTTTTTTTTCTCGTCGGGAAGGGTTTCTCTTGTTTAGTAGGTATACATATTATATATTATATAGTTAGGACGTAAACGATTATGGAAGTCAACAGACTTCTAGGAGATGAGCTCTCATATGAGTTATCTATCAGAAATTTGCCATTTGACGGCAATGTTGACCAGAAAAGAGCTGCTCTTCGAGAAGCTCTCAAAGCGGAAAGAGAGGGGGAAAGATCAGGTCCTTCCTGCCTGGATATCAATTCTAGTTTTGAATTTTCGATTTGTTCGGGGAAACTGGGTGATTTGGAAGAAAACATTGACAACTTTAATGCAGAAAATAGGGTGAACGAATATAAAAAGATAAAAACACGGTTAATTCACGTTCAATTGCGATTAGGTAGAATACTACTTAAGCCCGAAACTCAAAAACAACTTGATACGATGTTAGCTTGGAATCAACGACTATTAACCAAGTTGAACAAAGTTTACAAAGATTCTGAAGGGAATAACTCGTTATCACGACTTCATTTATCTCTGTTAGATGCCCCAGTTCCTTTGTTGCCCGAAATAGTTCACACAGGACAAGAAACTTCGACAGCAGAAAATGATCACAACATTCAAGACGATCTATGCGAATGGGAAGAGAAACAACTCGTAGATCCCAATGCTTCGTATTTAGAACGAGTCTATGAAAAGGTCCAATCATTTGATCGAGCGGGGTGGAGAGAACAATATGATCCTTTGTTCAGTAGCCAAGATCTGTCTAGCATTCCCAGAAATAGTTGCGAAGGTTCAATGGGAACTTCGTCTAGTAGAGGACAGCACTATTCTCGAATTTCCAATGTGGCTAATTCTTCATTAGCTACTCCTCCAGTTAGACGTTACCAACAATTTGACGATTACCCTCACAATCCTCGACGAGTTTCATTTGCAGCAACTGATCTCCTAGGAACGAACAGGTATCATCAAGAAGACTTTGCTGATTCTCTTAATATCCCAGTACAGAACATGAGACTGTCAATGCCTTCGATACCGAGTAATCTCATGCAAAGTGAAAGTAGCTCCGAAGTCTCGTCTTCCCATTTTGATGTCAGCAGATGGCGACTTCAATACGATGGAATATCGAGCGTAAATAGCTTCTTGGAACGAATTGAAGAGCTCCGACTTTCCAGAGGAGTATCTAAAGAACGACTTCTTCGATCTGCTCCTGAACTTCTTACCAAAGATGCCTTACTTTGGTACCGTATGAGTCATTTTACATCATGGGATGATCTCGTTCAGAAACTTAAACTAGCTTTCCAGCCTCACGATTATGAATTCGCTCTTTGGGAAGAAATCCGGAGGAGAACTCAAGGAGCCCAAGAGAGAGTAATTAATTACGTGTCGGTAATGGAAAATCTCTTCCGAAAGCTTTCCACACCTCCACCAGAAAAGGAGAGAGTGGAACTCATAAAAAGAAACATGCTGCCGTATATACAAACAAGTTTATCCTTGTGCCCGATCAACTCGGTACACGAACTATGTTCTGTTGCGAAATCCATCGAAGGGACTGAGACACGCGTTCGACAATTTTGCCCTCCCCCAACAAACACGAGATTACTGGTCGAACCAGATTTGGCATATAAAAAACCGTCCTATCCTATTTTTAGTAACGCTGTAGAAACTTCTCAGACTGCTTTACCGAGTACCGTAGCTGCTACAGAAATTCCACAAACAGGGATTTGTTGGAACTGTGGGAGTAGTGGACATAAATTTAAGAAGTGTACTCAGAATAGGAAGATATTTTGCTTCAAGTGTGGTTTAGAAAAGGTCACATCGCGCAACTGCTCACGATGCGCAAAAAACGTGAAAGCTCCCGCTCAGTAGGTCGAATGAGCGACGAGCAATCCAGACCAACAGCACAACCAATTAATACTGCCATTTTAGACTATATTCTGGCTCACGCGCAAGGCGACCAGAGACCATATCTAGAAGTGTCCATTTTGGGTAAACTTATGCTAGCGTTGTTGGATAGTGGAGCGTCCAGGACTATCATGGGTGGTCCAGGTTGGGACATATTTCAGAATATGACTCAAATTAGTTGCTCGAATAAAACTCGTTGTATCGTCGCTACAGGACAATCGTGTGAGAGTATTGGTTCCATAACCGTACCCATTCAGTTACGCGATAGAGTGCGAGTACTAGATATACTAGTAGTCCCGTCCCTTAGTCACCACTTAATTCTCGGCATAGACTTTTGGTCTTCGATGGGCATAGTTCCCGATCTTTTCAAGGGAGAATGGCACTTTCGTCACAGTGAAGTCGTGGACACGATACAAACTCCTGGTATTCAAGGTGTTGATTCTTTGACAGAAGAACAGCAGACGGAGCTAAACAAAGTGGTTAATAACGCTTTTACGATTATGGGAGACAAGGAAATCGGGTGCATTAAAAACGTTGAGCACATTATTCGAACGAATGCCCCACCAATTAAACAGAGGTATTATCCATTATCTCCAGCACTCCAAAAGGTGGTAAATGAGGAACTGGATGACATGCTAAAGAAAGGAATAGTGGAACCGTCGTCCTCACCGTGGTCATCGCCGATCGTGATGGTCCAGCGTAACAACAAATGGAGATTCTGTGTAAACTACAAAAAACTCAATTCGGTTAGCACACCGGATGCTTATCCTATCCCTTATGTCTCAGCCATACTGGATAAGTTACGGGATGCGCGTTACCTAACAACACTGGATGTTAAATCCGCGTATTGGCAAATACCGGTAGCTGAAGAGTCGAGGCCACTTACAGCCTTTACAGTTCCTAACCGAGGGTTATACCAATTTTGTCGAATGCCGTTTGGGCTACACTCAGCTCCTGCTACCTGGCAACGTGCCGTAGACTCTATATTGGGTCCGGAGTTGGACAAATACGTATTTGTCTACTTGGACGACGTGATTATTTGTACGTCCTCATTTGAACAGCACCTAGAAGTTCTTGAGACAGTTTTGGGAAGAATAATTAACTCTGGTCTTGTCTTGAATAGAGAAAAGTGTATTTTCTGTCGACCAGAGCTCAAGTATTTGGGCTATGTGGTAAACAAGTCTGGTCTTTTAGTGGATCCCTCCAAGGTGGAATGTATCTTAAACATACCGGTCCCCCCGTACGGTCGCAGAAGTACGAAGAATAGTAGGTATGGCTTCTTGGTATCGACGATTCATACCATCCTTTTCTTCAGTTGTAGCTCCTTTAACGAAGCTTACCCAGAAAAATACTCCTTTTGTATGGCATACTTCTTGCGGGGAGGCATTAAATCAAATTAAACAATGTCTTGTTTCAGCGCCGATATTAGCGTGTCCAAACTTCAGTGAACCTTTTTTTGTCGAGACAGACGCTTCCGATTTTGGCTTGGGAGCCGTACTATTACAACGTCTGTCTGAGGGAGAGAAGGTCATTTGTTACCTAAGCCGTTCCTTAACCAAAAGCGAGCGTAATTTCTCTACAACAGAAAAAGAATGCCTAGCAGTTCTGTTTGCAGTCGAAAAATTGCGACCATACTTAGAAGGCTCTAAGTTTACGGTAATAACTGACCACTACAGCCTCAAATGGCTTTTTAGTATAAAAGACCCGGTCGGTAGAATAGCTCGTTGGGCATTACGGTTGCAACAATACGATTTCGAAATTGTTCACCGGAAAGGAAAGGACCATATAGTTCCTGACACGTTATCTCGTACCGTACCCGTAATTGACACAATCGACGATTCGCTTATTCCGGACGCGCCCAGTCGTGATAAATGGTATCGCAAAATGTGCGATTCCGTTGAAAGGTATCCTCAAAAATATCCGTTGTGGCGTATGGAAAACGGGAAACTATTTCGAAAAACCCAAGTTCCGAATAGAGATCTGGCTTCCTTTGAATGGCTAACAGTCGTGCCCAAAGAACGGAGGGAAGACATTATTCGGAGTTACCATGACCCTCCTACCCGTGGTCACATGGGTATAGCTAGAACGGTCAGCCGCATCTCGGATGTTTTCTACTGGCCTAAGCTACGAGCTGATGTTTCTAGGTATATAAAAAGGTGCCCGACCTGTTTAAGTACCAAGCCAGAACAAAAATTACCGATCGGTCAGATGCTCTCAGCTCAAGTCACCGTATCGCGTCCCTGGGAACTAGTAAGCGTGGATCTTGTCGGACCACTCCCAAGGTCTACTCAAGGGTTCAGCTTTATCTTATCAGTTTTAGATTGTTTTACCAAATTCGTCTTATTTTTCCCACTGCGGTCAGCGACCGCCCCATCTATTGTCAGAAATTTGGAGGACCATGTATTTTTAGTGTATGGTACGCCTAAGAAGCTTATAGCCGATAATGGCAAACAATTTCGAAGTCATACTTTTCAGAAACTCATGGAGGACTATAAGGTGAAAGTGTCGCACACAGCGAACTATCATCCTCAGGCCAACCCCGTCGAAAGGGTTCATAGAATTTTGAAGACCATGCTATCTAGCTACGTCTCAGAAAACCAACGACATTGGGATAGGTACCTTGCGAAAGTTGGATTTGCTATTAGGTCCGCAAGGCACGAAGTCACGCAGGTAACGCCTAATTTAGCTAATTTTGGACGGGAAGTGTACCTAAATGATGTGGAGAAAGCGCCATGTCCAAATTCGGATCCGGAAATTCGTCGACTGGCCTTGGGTCAGCTTTATCAGAGCATACAAAGTCGTCTACAAAAATCCTACGAACGAAGTCGTACTTCCTATAACCTAAGACATAGAAACGAGAAGTTCAATATAAATCAATATGTTTGGAAACGACAATTTGTACAATCAGATTCGACCAAGTATTTTACCTCAAAGTTGGCGAAGAAATTTAGTGGACCGTACAAAATTATTAATAGTCCATCCCCATGGTCTTATGAGTTGGCCGACGAGAACGGTAGATCTATAGGGATATGGAATGCCAAAGATATAAAAGCTCATCCTCCAGAAGACGAAATTTAAATATCACGGGGAAGGTCTAAAACAAAAACAGAGAAAATTACCCTTAACTTAACTTTTTATTTTATAAATAGATTAGATTAGAATAGATTAGATTATTTAGCGATTTTTTAATGGTTGGTCATGGTGGTAGCTGGGGTTGTAGAGTCAAAAGTTTCGTTGAAACTTTATCCAGGCGAGGGTGGTGTGTTACGAGTTCATCTTGCTTTATAACCATGATATACCTAATCAATAGAAATATTACCTCGAAAGCCAGTTTTAGTACTTCGAATGATTTAAGAGTAATAATTGTAATTAGTATCCTACTGCTTACATTCATTTTTTACAAACCTTTAAAGAATTCAGTCAAACAATAAGCATACCTGAATAATTATCAATACTGCTGAACTAATAAAATAATAATAAAGTAAAATACCAATCGAGTTAACATAGTGGATATATTTATTTCATTGTTTACAAATAGTCATGACAAGTTAATCTATCAATTTCTTAAATTGTCATTGTCATACTTCATAATCATATCTTCATAAAAATCCCTAAATCACATAAACATAAATGACTGTTAAATCAATACTTTCAATCAGTTTGACCAACTAATATTAGAATCTAGATTTAGGAGGGAATTTTCTATCGGAAAAAAGTTGTTTTTTTACTGTCCATGGATATGGAGTAGAAAGGCTGTCGTGCTATACGGATTTCCTAACTTTCCACACAGTATTCAGTAGCATCTTTGGTAATTGTAGCCATTAAAGCACCCTGAAGGGGATTAGCTCTGAAAACCTGTTACATGTGGGAAGTAAATACTCAAATTCCTTCACTCTGAGGTCACCCGTCACCGAAAGGTATGTCTTTGAAACAACTAAGCATAACTATTAAGCTAACTAACTATAACATTCAATTCAACAATGACACCTAAGCAAAGATAGTTTGTAAAATCTAAATGAATTAAGTACACACTTGTGATTTTATTCTTTCCTTTTTTTTTTGTTAAACAAAATTTATACCTACATCTTACGATCATTAAAGTGAGCTAGATAAAATCTTATAGATATGTTTCTTACTTACATCCTGTAGCTTTAGCTCACCTCGGGTAGCTTATGCTTAGTAGTAGAAATATATAGATAGAAATAAATGATTTAATTAATTTGGAAAAGCTTCATTACCTATAATATGACTGCAAGAACAACAGGTTAACAATTCTCTTTTTAGACCTCTTTTTGTGAACCTTCTTCAATTCCTTAATCACATTTCTTGAAATTGGGCTGGTATTTCTGAGGATTTAAGACGCTATTTACTTGGTCATGGATCATGGTTATGAACGGCTGAAGAACTTGTAACCAACATCAGTTACTTTACTGGGATTTGAGTGGGATCTATCTACTGGCTACTGGGAGTCAAAACAGATAAGCGATAGATTAAGTTGTGTTCGTCTTCCAAGGTTACTCTTGGTTTGCCTTAAGCATTGAGTTTCAGTGTGTTATTATTAGGAACATACATAGAACATATAGTTGAACAATCACATATGGAGTAACAAGACAATAAATAAGATCCACAAATAGTTCTATACTTTATATTTAGAGGACAATAACACGTGTCACTATCTAAATTCAGTAGCTTCAATATAAATAGTTTTTTCATAGTGTGATATATCTGTAAATAATACATTAGGTTAGATTACCGGTCGTTAGAATTAAGTTGTAGACTAAGGCATGACTGCCTTATCCTTATAGTCACATTTGATCATTACTGTCCTTACTTACATTGTGTAAACGCAAAGTATACTCTGCGGGAAGCCAATATTCACTTCCTCTAATTGTATTGCGGCACTTGCCGACTTTAAAATTAAACATAATAAGTTTAGGGCACATGTACATCCTTTTTATTTTTTTATTATGTCAACTGTCATTGATACCCTTGACAGGTGAAGCATATCGGTAGTGGCCTTTTGTGATTTAGGAAATCTAGCCACCAGCGGCCTTGTATTAATAAACCTAGGTTATCACACAACCAGCAAAATAAATTATCATCAGAACCGAACAACCGGAAGTTTCAATAATAGACCCAAATAAGCGAACCCAATTTTTAGAATAATTTGGAAATATTTAAAATAGCAAATTAAAAGCATCCATTTCAAAGTGGGTTTAAAAGATTTTTCAAAAGTAACAATATGTAGAAATTTAATGCTTGTTGTGTTGAAGGGCATGTGCCTTCAGAGGAGGCGGCATGTTTACGCTAATCCCCAATATTTTGTTTTTCATATTTCGCGCTCTCCCCCGGAACTGCCGAGCGGCAAGCATTAGCGGCGAAATCAGTCGTCAACGAGAGCTCAGAGCGAAAGCTTCTCTTTTATTGTTATGCAATGTTCAAATTAAAATTATCTAACAAACCAATTGAGTTTCTGTGAGTAGTTGAAAACAAAAGAGAAAACACCCTACACTTGTTATATTGCAAAGAAATAGGGTTGGGGCGACATTACCCAATGACAGGAGCAATGACGCTACAACCTTTTTTTTTAAATGTTCACTACTGCTGATAATTCCAAGATAAATACGATTCCTATTGAAAAGTTGATTATTTAATAGTTAAAATTTATGTTGATGTTCTAAATTTGGAAATAAAAGAAATAATTTTAAAACTATAGTGTGTTTTCCTCAAGTGAACGTTATCCTATATAGGTGAATGTATTCATAATTTATCAAAAAAAACATCTAGTTTGAGATCTCTACTGAAGAAAGATATTAGTTTTGAATGAAATGATGACCATGAAAAATCTTTTGTGGAACTAAAACAAACGTTAACGCAAAAACCCTGCTTAATTTTTTTGATTGTGCCACGTTAACGGCTATTTCTCTGGATGCAAGATGGAAAGCCTTGTAGTCATGCTTCCAGAGCTCTAGCAGAAAATGAGTCTAGATACTCACAAAAAGAAAAATAATTCTTGGCTTGTTGGTTCGGTTTTACTAGATTTTATCAATATGTATGTGGAAAAAAGTGTATTGTAGAAGCTGATCACAAACCTCTGATTTCAATCATTAAAAAACTATTCAATAACTGTCCACATAGATTGCAAAAAATGCTTTTACAGTTAAACAAATATAATTTTGAACTCATATATAAACCAGGCAAAGAATTAGTTATTGCAGATACTTTAAGTAGAGCTTTTAAGAAATGTTTGAATTTTGATGGAAACCAAGATTTCAATATAGAAGCAGAAATCTGTTGTGTAGAACATGACTTACATATAACAGATAGTGTTCGGAAACTCACTTTTTTCGCCGAGAAAATAAACTTTTATTTTGTAGTTCAACTAAGTTGAAACTCTTGACAACGTCGCAATCGTTTTTACATCAAACGCATGCTCTACTAAAAATCAATACTGAAATACATATCACCGATTAGTTAGCCCTCCCTGTCTAACGAACCAAATCTTAAAATGCGTCTTCTCCCTTGCACCTTGCACAAGAGCAATGTCTCGAACAGACCCTTACCACCCTACTCTCCGACCATCTAATCGCGCCATACCCAAAGAGTCAGTATCTCGCCAGAACTCAAGCTAGAGGCATTGGCTTCTCCCTTATATTGCTATTCACACGTAACCCATACCAGTTAGGTCTAAAGTATTTTACCGAAAAAGTTTTAAAATGTTGCTTTCGGGTAATTACCAATTGCTAGTAACATATCTTTGTATATTTGTATATAGTTCCGGGGGCGTATATAAGGGGAAAGGGGGTTTTATTAGCATACTGCCTTCGGCGGTGTCTTCAGTGAAGCTTTCCTCCTCTAAAGCAATCAGATGAAACTTCCCCCATGTAAAAGTTATAGCTACGTGACTGTAAAGTTCAGTAAACCTAATAGTGACATTAAAATCCAGTGTTTCATTTCGGAATGTGTCTGGAATGAACGGTGACATATAGTTCATTTACGCTGTACGGTTTGAAGGGAAGGAAGAAAGAAAGATCTCCCTCAAATCGCACAGATAGTAAAAACGTGAAATTCAAAAAATTACTAATGAAGATCCGGAACTTTGCAATCTAAGAGACATATTAAAAAAGTGATTTAGCATCAAATGTTAAAAATTGGCCAGAGAATATAAAATTCTATTATAAATTGACATATCTTGTACAGATAATTTGATTATATATTTTTGCTGCGATCATCCTTTTATTTACACCATCTCAGCCACCACAAATTTGGCGACGAGATAAAATTTTCGGAAAACAGTTCTGAAGGCCCATATTTTTCTAGTGGGCCTGAAAATAAAATAAAGACTCCTTAGAGTGCTGGTGCCAATATTTTGAATATTTAAAACAAAAAAAGAAGGTGAAGTACATTTTTGGAGATGGCTAACAATGAAGATATCAGATCACAAGGTATAACGCAGGTCAATGTAGTAAATACAGGAGGTGTATTATAGCTGTCCATTTTTAAACATGGTGATGACTTCGAGGTGTTTGAAGAACGCCTGGAACAATTTTTAGTAGCAAAGTTGGCAGTTTTACTGACACAAGTAGATGAAAGTATTCACAAAATTTTAAAACACATCTGTAGATCAGCAAAGCCGAGAGATAAAAAATATGATCATCTAATAGGTATGCTGTCCCCACAGTTTAAGCAACGGGTTTCAATTTACCGAAGAAGAATACAGTTTGATAGCTTAAAGCAAGAACCAGGGGATACAATAGATACTTAATATGTTAAGGTTAAAGATGTAGCTGCTAACTGTGGTTTTGTAGGCAATAGGTTAACAGAAAGAGTCAAGGACAAATTTATAACTGACTGGGATGAGAACAGGGCGCATCTTGTATAGAATGTGTGAGGAAGAACCAGATAAAAAAACCTTGGAAGGGTTAATCATATTGGCATTGTTGGAATGGAAGAGTAAAACACGTGGTTGGTTGAAGGATTGAAAACAGACTGACTTTATTGTAAACAGAGACAACGTGAACAAAGAAGTTTAGATATGTAATTAATTACAGAAAAGAACACTGTTTGCTTAGCATTTACCCAAGCTACAACAGATGGCGCACAATGTATTAAACAATTAAATTTTATTTTGATAATAAAAACAACACCCCCACTTTATCAAATAAAAAATTTTAACAGAACATTTTTAAACCCAGTTCACTAATAAATTTGGCATGTTTTACATTTTGTAATCCTTTTGTTAAAACATCTGCTGGCATTTCAGCTGTTGAAAGATAATCTACTTTAATACAATTTTTGGCAACTACTTCTCTTATGAAATGATGCCTTACATCAATATGCTTGGAACGTTCATGGAAAATTGGGTTGGCTGCTAATTTCTGAGCACTTTGATTGTCATTGAATATGTTTATGCAGTCCAATTTTCCAGTTAGTTCAAAAAATAGGTTACGGAGATATATAGCTTCTTTTGCTGCATCGCTTAGAGCTACATATTCCGCTTCCGTACTGGATAGAGCTACGGTTTTTTGTTTATTGCTCTTCCAGGAAATAGCTCCACCTGAAAGTTTAAACACAAAACCTGTATATGATTTTCTATCTAATTTATTGGAAGCCCAATCTGCGTCAGTATAACCCTCAATTTTATCATTACCTTCCTTGGTAAAAAATAATGCATAATTTTTTGAACCCTGCAAGTATCTTAAAACTCGCTTAGCACATTTAAAATGAAAATCAGTATAATTATTATTAAATTGGCTTAAGAAACTGACTGAAAACGCTATATCCGGACGAGTTAGGACTGCCAGATACATTAAACTTCCAATAAGTCTTTGATAAGGAATATTTTCACTACTTGTACTTTTATGCTCAGTTATGTCAAAGGCCTGAGTGCTATCTATAGGAGTACTCACACTTTTACAGTCTGACATATTAAATTTATTCAAAATATGTTCTATATAAGCCTGCTGATCTAAAATTATACAATTTTTATCTTTGCTATATCTAATTCGAACACCTAAACATTGTTTAGCCTCTCCAAGGTCTTTTATTTTAAAATTAGAACTTAACTGCTGTTTTAAAAGATCAGTATTATTTAAATCGTTTGAGAAAATAAAGAAGTCGTCCACATACAAGGCAACGACAGTAAGTAGATTATTCGTTTTCTTAATATATAAACAAGGTTCATACTTTGACTTTACATAATCTAAACCAAGTAAAACATCATCTACTCTCTGATACCATGCACGAGATGATTGCTTGAGACCATAAACAGCTTTTTTAAGTTTGCAAACCTTATTTTCTAAACCTTTTAAAAAAAACCTTCTGGTTGACGCATATAAACATTTGTATCTAAGAAACCATTTAAGAAAGCCGTTTTAACATCTAAATGATTAATTTTTAAATTCAATTTTACAGCTAATGATATAAGTAATCTAAGTGTTGAAAACCTTACTACTGGTGCAAAAGTCTCCTGGTAATCAATACCTTCCTTTTGCGCATATCCTTTAGCCACTAGACGAGCGCGATAATTAACACTATTATCACTGTTACACTTTGTTTTATACACCCACTTGCACTCAACTAATGTTGCATTACTAGGGAGATCAGTGAGTTCCCATGTGTCATTTTCTTTGAAAGAATCCATTTCATCCAGCATAGCTGCATACCACTTATCTGCATCAGGTCGTGCTAATGCTTCTGACACACACGTTGGGACACCTACATTAAGTTGACTTTCATCGAAGCACATATATGTGACATAATCATCAAACTTTTTCAATACTCTTTGTCTTTCTGATCTTCTCGGGACATCAAACTCTTCATATGCTGCAACAAATTCTTCGTCACTTGTATCTAAATCAATATCATCTTGATTCTCAAAAAAAATGTCAGCAACATTTTCTTGGCTTTGTTCAAGCACACTTTCTGCCTCTTTTGTTTCTTCAGGTTTGTTATCCCCCACTGAATCTGTATTTTCCATTTCATTTGAGCTGCTAATTATGATTTCTAAATTTTTTGCAATTTTTTCATTAATCACAACATCCCTACTTGTTGTCACAGTATTATTAATGGGGTTGTATACTCTGTATCCTTTTATATTTTCACTGAATCCGACTAAAATCATTTTTATTGCCTTTTTATCCCACTTACGTCTTTTTTCTTTAGGAACATAAACCATGACCTCACTACCAAATATTCTGATATGATTGACGTTGGGTTTCTTATTGTTCCACAGCTCATAGGGAGTTTTCTTTTCCAAACCTTTAGCAATGCAGCGGTTCCTTAAATACACAGCAGTGTTCACTGCTTCTGCCCAAAAACGTTTCTCCAAATTAGCCTCAAACAATAAGCATCGAGCTTTCTCCACAATAGTACGATTCATTCGTTCACACATACCATTCTGTTGTGGTGAAAAAGGATTGGTTTTTTGGTGTACAATACCATGATTTTTAAGGAATTTTTCAAATAAATCACTGCAAAATTCGCCTCCATTATCGGTTCTTAGAGTTTTAATTTTGCGATCTAGATGATTTTCTGTGAAATTTTTAAATTCCTTAAAGAAATCCAATGTTTGATCTTTGGTTGTTAAAAAGTAGACAAAAGACATCCGACTGAAGTCATCTTCTAACAGTAAGAAATATCTTGAGCCACCTATAGATTTTTCTTCCATGGGCCCGCACAAATCAGCATGAATAACTTCCAGACAGGAAGTAGCTCTGTTATAATTTGATTTGAATGGTAATCTAGATTGTTTACCTTCGCAGCAAACTTCACATGTCTCAGGATTACTCAATCTGCCGTTTGTGGTCATACCTTCTACTGAACCATTTTGCATGGACCGTAAATCATTATAGTTGATATGAGCAAATCTACGGTGCCAAACATCTGTTGTTACTGAACTAGCTGCTAGTATATGTGACTCTCTTTTGTAAACCAGCCTATATACATTGTCAACTGCTTCAGCTACAGCAACCAATTCATTCTTGCGATTGAAAATCTTACAGCAATTGTCATGAAATTGTATGTTATTGCCTTTTTTAATTAACTGGCTAACTGATAACAAGTTGGTTGTTATATCAGGCACAAATAAAACATCTTTTATTTCTATGTCATGCATCTGATCATCTACAATGGTTTTTATATCAATGTTTCCTGAACCTAATATTGGTATTTTTGTTTTGTCAGCAATGGTGATGTCCTTTACACCTTCTTCAATTTCTTGAAAAACATTCAACCAGTCCTTTCTTGCAGTAATATGAAAACTAGCTCCTGAATCAACATACCAATCACTTGAATTAAATTGTCCACTCATAAATACAGCACTAAAAGCATTAGTATTATTATTACTTTTACTTTGTTTATTTAGATCAATTGTTTCCCTTTTATTGGTATAATTAGGGCACTTGTTCATATAGTGACCGATTTGTTTACATTTGAAACAGCTGACTGTTGAAGTTTTGTTTTTGACAGTTTTAGAATTAGTGCTGCCATCCCGGCGATAATTAAAAAACTTTTGCTTGACCGCGAACGCGCTACCCGATTTTCCACTACTGCCACTGACATCACTCTGCATATCGAGTAGTTTTGTTTTGATCGAATCACTAGTGATGGCGATACCTGAATGCTCAATCGCCATAATCATGGGAGCATACTTTTCTGGCAATCCCGCCAAAAGTAACGACCCCACCCAATTATCATCAATTGAAAAACCCGTTCGTCTTAATTTCTGAGCCGTTTCAATCACTTGAGTTACGTATGAACTCATGGAATCACAATTGTCAAGTCTTAAAGATATTAACGCCCGCAACAGATAAATTTTTCTCGTAAATCCCGAATCATCGTACATCGACCGAAGTTTATCCCATAACTCTTTGGCCGTCTTTGCTTCTTTTACGTGAACAAATAATGAGGCATCTAGCGTTAACACTAACTTGGCTTTGGCGATTTTTTCTATATTTGTTTCTGATCCATCAATGCATTCCGATAACCCTTCCAAGACTAGAAAATTCTCGACGGCGAATGACCAATCATCATAATTTTCTCTGCCTAAGAGTTTCGGCACACTGGACATATAATTAATAGCCATTTTTGATAATTATTAACTTCACCAACACGAACAATTCAAATAGAAAAAACTTTTTTCACTACTTTTTACTGGGCCCATAACCTGTTGGAATGGAAGAGTAAAACACGTGGTTGGTTGAAGGATTGAAAACAGACTGACTTTATTGTAAACAGAGACAACGTGAACAAAGAAGTTTAGATATGTAATTAATTACAGAAAAGAACACTGTTTGCTTAGCATTTACCCAAGCTACAACAGATGGCGCACAATGTATTAAACAATTAAATTTTATTTTGATAATAAAAACAACAGGCATTAGGGGAGGCATCACTAAAAGAATTAGCAGAAGTAAGAGAGGTCAAAAAAGTACAGCAGGTAGGAAGTGAGAAGAAAAAACCATAGAATTAGAGAAACAAACAAGTAACAAAGGAAGATGTTGAAGGTAGGAACACAGAATTGGAGTGTCATTTTTGCAATAAAGTAAATCACTCATTTAAAAGTTGTAAGTATCGTAAACTTAACCGTAATAAATGTGGTAAAAAAGGGCACATTGCGGCTGCTTGTACCATAACTAAAAACAATTATGTGGAACCTACTAAAACAGTAACTGATGATGTTTTAGACATGTTCAATGCTGATGTTATAAATATAAATTCATGTAGTTATGTAAGTCCATTGTATGTGAATGTTTTTATTAATAATATTCCCACAGAGATGGAAATTGATACAGGGGCTGACATTTCTTGTATTTCTTTTAATATGTATAAGTAACATTTTTCAATAGTTGAACTTAAACCTACCGTTATTAAATTGAAGTATCATAATGGGCCTGTCATTGAACCTGAAGGACAAATTGATATTAAAATAAAAATTAGGAGTATACTAGAGAATGTTTCACTCATGGTAGTGGAGGAGGCTACTCGGGCTTTGCTAGGTAGATATATTTTTACAATGTTCGATTTGCAGATTTCAGGGAAGGAAGTTTTTTGTAAAAATGAGTTGATTAGTATTCATAATAATGAGCCATTAGAGAAGCTGGTGTTAGATTTGGACCAACTTTCGAAAAAATTCAAAGATCTTTTCAGTGAGGAATTGGGTTGGTATGCTGAAGGAAAAGTTCATTTAGAGGTAGAAAAAGGAATTAGACCTATTTTTAAAAAACCGCGTAAATTTCCGTTTGCTTTCAGGGATGAAGTCTTAGCTGAGATCAAGCGATTAGAGAACGAAGGGGTAATTGTTAAGATTAACAACACTTCATGGGGAACTCCTTTAGTTACCGTTCTTAAGGCAAATAGAACTGATATCAGAGTTTGTGTCAATTATAAAGTTACTATTAATAAACAGTTGGAAGATTTTGATCATCCTCTACCAATAATTGAGGAAATTTCTGTAGCTTTGCAAGGGGGACAAAAATTCACAAAATCAGATTTTAATCAGTTGGAGGTGGATGAAGCTAGTTCAGTATTATTAACCCGGAGCACCCCTTATGGCATGTATAAAGTAACTAGGTTACCATTTGGAACTAAGCTTGCATGCTCCTTATTTCAATGTATAGTAGAAAAGATACTGCAGGGGTGTAAGGACACAGTCAATTATAAAGATGATATAGTAGTCACAGGTAAAATTTATATTAAGCATTTAAGCAATTTGAATGAAGTTTTTACTAGATTGCAGAGGGTAGGATTTAAATTGAATTCAGCTAGTAACCTGACAAAAACTAGAGCTTTTTTAGGTATGGTAAATTATTACTCTAAATTAATTCCAAATTTGGCACATAAGTTAAAACCAATTTACAGTATATTATCCAAAGTTACTAAATTCATTTGAAACATTAGTTAAAAGAATCCATTCGATCAAACAAAAAAAATGTTGTTTCTGATAAGGTAATAATTCATTATGATCAAAGTAAGCCTATTAGACTGATTTGTGACAGTAGCCATTATGGGTTAGGAGCAGCTTTGGTTCATGTGCTAGCAGATGGAACAGAACGTCCTATTGCTTTTGTATCAAGGGTGTTATACAAAGCTGAACAGGAATACGCTGTTATACAAAAAGAGGCTCTCAGTGTCTATTGGTCAGTACAGAAGTTTTACCAGTACCTGGCAGGACGTAAATTTGAGATTCTGTCTAACCACAAACCACTGCTAGCTCTTTTTGTGAAACATAAAACGGTACCTGAAATGGCAGCTGCTAGACTACAAAGATGGTCACTTTTCTTATCGGGGCTCAACTATACATTTAAATTCATTAAAGTCCAGACCTACATACATTTGCAGGCATACAATAAAACATTTGTATAAAAGGTGTTCAAAATGTGTTTGCAAACATTTCTTCAAAAACATTTGAACAAAACTTTAATGTTTTTTTGTTTCCCGTCAGAATGGGAAACAAGTGTTTTGATGCTGGCCAAGAGGCAAGTCTGGACGCGATCACGACGAACGTTTGTTTATTCTCTTGCTTGCATTGTATCGGTGGTGTACCTAGTAATACTCAAATTTCGTGGTTCATTATTATGTTGAGGTATTGTTGTGTGTATAAGTACAATGTGGAATCAAGAAGAAACTCTATGTTCAATTGAAGACCTGCACAGTACACCATGTTTATGGGAAGTAAGATTCGTGGACTATGAAAATCGGAATAAAAAAGTTGATGCATATGAAATGCTTGCAAACAAGTACAAAATAAGAGTATCAGACACTGAGGAGAAAATTTAGTCACTAAAAAATCAATTTCACCGAGAGCATGAAAAGTTATTGGACTCTGAACGAAGTGGAGCATCTCCTAAGCAAGTGAACTGGTTTGGCCACGAAAGACTATTATTTTTACTACAAGGATATAAGTCTAGGGGTAGTCGCTCGACTGATGTGAAAAAGGTAGAAGAAACTGAGGTAAGATTTTTATTTTCACGTACCCATGTCTCAATTCTGGAGGAATACATTATGATTAATGTTCATTATCTGATCACAAAAATCAAAGATTGATTTTGAAAATGAATATAAAAATCATGTTAATGTTAATGCACATTGCAGTCAAATGAATAACTCATTGATTCTTTTGGCTACAGCTACAATTGGTATTTTGGACAAAAATAACAAATATGTTCCTTGTAGATGTTTGCTTGATGGAGGTTCTCAAAGTAATTTCATAACTTCAGGTTTAGTTAAACGATTAAAACTCCAACCTGAGAAAATACATTTTCCAATTACTGGAATTAATGAAATGGTTTCTAATATATCACAGAAGGTTCATACATCAATAAAATCTTCACATGGGAATTTTAGCAGAAATCTATCATTTCTTGTACTTAACAACATTACCGGTCAAATACCAAGTGAATCATTCGAACTTTCAGAATTAAATGTACCAGACAGTATTGTGCTTGCTGATGCTGAATTTAATGAGTCGCACACTGTGGACGTCCTAATAGATGCATCTATTTTTTTAAGCTTGTGGCGATAGTTTAGAATCAATATGAAATTAAAAGTGAGTGACAGTAGTGAAGAGAATTGATATTTTTGACGTTTATAAATTTAATATTTTTTGAGATCTGTCAACGAGTCAGTTATACATTCTAATAGCATAATAGTGTAAATAAATATTAATTACCTATAAGCTTCTATTATCAGGGAAAATTACATTAGGGAAAAATCAACCAATATTACAAAGTTCAAAGTTAGGTTGGCTAGTTACAGGTCCATTGCAGCTTAAAAACAATCTAAATTCAGAAATTTGTTTGCTTTTTTGCAATTTAAATGTTCAAGTTCAGCTTGAAAAATTTTGGGTTTCAGAAGACTTGCCTAATGCGCAAAAAACAACAAAATTTACAAAAGAAGAACAATATTGTGAGGATCACTTTTTACAAAATTACTTCAGGGACAGATCGAGGCGTTTCACAGTCGCTTTACCATGTGGTTTTTGATGCCAGCGCTAAAAGTTCTTCGGGTGTTTCTCTTATCGATGTCTCACATGTAGGTCCAACTGTACAGTGCAGCTTATTTTCTATTTTGTTAAGGTTCAGAACGTACAACTATGTACTTAAAGGTGATATATGTAAGAGGTATCGCCAAGTTCTTGTTAAAGATGACCAACGTAACTTTCAAAGGATATTGTGCGTGATAGTCCAGATCAGGAATTGGCTCATTATGTGCTTGATACTGTCACCTACGGTGTGGCTTCTGCTGCATTTTTGGGCTATAAGATCAATGAATCAAGTTGCAATCCTTAATCAAAGGCAGTTTCCACAGGCATGTGATAAAGTTTTGAACGATTTTTATGTAGAAGACTTGATAACGGGAGATGATTTAATTAATTTAATTTATTAAAATCAAAAAACCGGAATTTATAACATTTTAAACTCTGGCGGTTTTGTTTTAACACAATTTATGTCAAATTCAACGGATATTTTGGGATTAGACAAATCTCAAGAGAGCTTTCACATTTGTGATACTGACAAAGCTGTCAAAACACTTGGGGTATTATGAAATCCCAATAAAGATGAATTTCAGTTTTCAGTCGATATTAAAATTCCCACAAACAAGTTAACTAAGAGAGCAGGTTCGTCCATCATAAGTCAAGTGTTCGACCCAATTGGTATCTTGGGGCCGGTCATCATCAAGGCTAAATGCATTTTACAGCAACTTTGGAAACTGAAAATAGGGTGGGACGAAGTTATTCCTGATGGTTTTAGCTCACACTTTCTAGAAATTTTGTCATAGTTCAGCCAATCTTAGCAAAATATCTACACCTAGACACGTACTCTTATCCACTTACGTGGAAATACAAATCCACGGGTTCACGGATGCATCCGAATCTGCATATGGAGTTTGCATCTATTTGAGAAGTAGTGATTCGTATGGTAAGGTGTACACACAGCTATTATGCTCCAAGTCACGGGTAGCACCCTTAAAGGTTATCTATACAAATTACTTTGAGTTTCGGACCGATTCAAAAATAGTCTTAGCTTGGTTATCACAAGAGCTCACACGATGGAAAACATTTATTTCGAACAGAGTATCAGAGATACAGGGGCTTTCAGCAATAAAGGATTGGCATCACGTATGTTCTGTAGATAATCCTGCTGACATAATATCAAGTGGATGCGATCCGCTTACATTAATAAACTCTAGTTTATGGTGGTCAGGACCGAAATGGCTAAGTGATGATTGCAGATTTTTGCCAAGTGAATCTGCAAAATACAATTTTGATTTAGAATTACTGAACAAAGAAATACTAAAAAGGTATCGTGCTTGGTTTCTACAAATAATTTTAATTTTTTCCAAAGTTATTCAGATTTGAACAAATTGCAACGGGTGACAGCTTTTTGCTTAAGATTCCTTACCAATTTAAAGTTTAGAAAACAAAATAAAAATATTATAACCACCAATCTGAGTGTAGGAGAAATGCAAAATGCTTCAACAGTTCTAGTTGAATTAATTCAAAATGTCGAATTTCATAATGAAATATCTGTGTTATAAACGGGAAAGTCAGAGTTCGGGAAATATTAATAATTTCATAAATTAACAATTAAAATACGTGGAGTGACGTCAGTAAATTCGGGCCTTACCCGTGACGTCACGGCGTAAGCGGAATTCCCGGACCGGCCGGGAAAGTAGTACTGTCTAGGGTGCAGTCCGTGTGCCCTGATGTAGGCACCACGGAGGAATCTGATTGGCACGATTGAAACTACGCCAATCAGTATAAATACGCGTGCAGATTTGCAAAGGTATCTTAGTCATCATCGAATTTTCTTAATTACAGAGTAACATCTCGAATGTTAAAACTCTGACTTTCGAGATAGATCTTGGCTAGTCTACGGCTGTTAAGTTTTATAGAAAAACTTGCGTTTTATTTCTTCATCCATCACCAGGCGTATATACAGTGAAGTATAAGTGTATAGTAACATTTATTTTTTTTTCAGGGATCTTATGATAATTTGTTTATTTTAATTGCTGTCTCATTTTGTTTTTTTCTCTCTTTCAGGAATTGTGAATTGGTTATAATTTTCTTTTTGTATAATTATTATTTGTACTTTTTCAGGACGGGTATACATATCTATGTACTGTTATTCAAGGACATTTAGAATTTATTCTTAACATTTAAATTTCTAGGTGAATCGTCGATATTAAATCTTTCTTTTCTTTTATAGCGGTGAAGTATTTAATCTGACCATTTTTGTTTTTTTTTTCAGGGAGATTATTCTTCTATTATTCTTCTTATTATTATTCTATTAGATTTAGGAACGATTATATATATTAGAATCTCATTTCCTTTTTTTTTTCTTTTCAGCAATCCTAATTTTTTTTTATTCTTTCTTTCCTTTTTTTTCTTCTGTTTTGTTTTGTTATTCCAGACATGGAAGGACACAGAACCATCGACGACCTCTCCGAGGAGCTCAGCGACGCCACGGAGCATATGATGACACCGATCCGGACGGTCCGGTTCAACCAAGGTGGAATCAGCTCCGTGGACTTCCCCAGGGAGGAGTCAAATATCGATGGTTCACGATATGGCGCCCAACAAGATATAGGTATCACGTCATCCAGCAGGACGACAGTTCCCACGACCCCGAACAGAGACCCAATGCAGATGATTGCTGAAGCCATGCAACTGCTGGCAACACAACGACGTCCCACGGAAGCCAGATGGCACCGCCAACCACCGTCCTTCTCAGGGAAAGAGGACGAAAACCCCGAAACTTTCCTTGCGAGCCTGGAGGACTTTGCAACGGAAGCCAACATCCCCAGAGAGCAGTGGAGAGAACTGCTCCAACAACAGCTCCGAGGGGATGCCAAAGCATGGTCCCGGGCATATACGCAGGGAAACAACGGATACACATTCCTTGCATTTCAATTGAGAAGGCATTTTAACAGCCCGACAATTATTGCAAGGATGACTTCTAAATTTTACGGTGACTTACAGCGTTCCAGTGAGCCAGTGGCGGAGTTCATTCTGCGGAAATGGGCACTAGCGGACCGTCTACATCTCACATTAGGAGAAACTATCATGTGTCGGACGATTCTGGACCAACTCCTTCCTCAGATTCGAAGACATCTGAGAGTCACCCAGCCCACCACCCTGGAATAACTGCTCCAAGTCTGTGGCGACATCGAGTCGGACTTCTCCCACGACAACCAAGGACCCACACGGAGATGGGATAGCAGACCCCAACAGCAAACAGCGACCCCATGGAGGCCCAGAACGACATCACCAAGACGAGGACCGGCACCGGGGCGTAGACCATCCCCACGACGAGGACCATCCCCACGACGAGGACCATCCCCACGACGAGGACCATCCCCGAGACGCACCGAGCCACAGACCAGACAGCAGCGGAGCCAGTCAGCCCAACGGCCGTCGGGAAACGACCGACGGGGCGCCTACTAAGGGATCAGGAAGCAGCAGATCGTCAACCCCTGCTCGCGGTTCTCAGTCCGACCTGCGGAAAGGCAAGGAAAACCAATTTGCCAGTCCTTGAAGTAGAAGTTAATGGACGTCTTGTGTCAGCACTCGTTGACACCGGAGCGACGTCTAACTTCTGTAACACTTCGTTGGTGACGGATGTCACCAAGGACTGCACTGAGGTTCAGCTTGCCTGCGAAGGCAGAACGACAGAGAGCCCGGGGACAGCCGAGTTGACGATCAGAACGCCGGACTGGACCTTCAACTCCGAATTTAGAGTATTGCCGCGAATTAACTATGATTTAATTTTAGGGATACCATGGCTGCAAGACCAGAAAGTTCTGATGGACTTTCCTAGAAGATGTCTCCACGCCGGTACCACCCGCCGCCATACCCTATTTTGGAGGAAGCCAGAAAAACGCCACAGTGGAGCGCCCCACGCCATCCTCGAGGAGGACCAAACAACCCCTGAAGCCCGGGACGACATCAACCGCCTCCTACGGGACTTCAGTGACATTTTCGATGACCACCTACGCCAACCCACAACGGACGCCACTTCCATGCGAATCCAATTGACATCGGAGAAGCCCATCAACATTCGCCCCTACAAGTATTCCCCGGAGAAGAAGAAGCTCATCTACCAGGAGGTCGAGGAGATGTTAGCCGCAGGTGTCATCCAGCCCAGTCGATCAGCGTACAACAGTCCGATTGTCATCGTGACCAAGAAGGACGGCAAGCCAAGGTTCTGCGTGGATTACCGGAAGCTGAACTCCATCACCGTGGACGAAGTCTCACAGCTACCACCCATCCATGAGACCGTCAGGGAGCTAGGAACCGCTAAGGTCTTCACATCCTTAGACCTTAAAAGCGGATTCTGGCAGATTCCCATGGAGCCAGCATCCAGAAAGTATACCGCTTTCACCCTACCAGACGGTTCAGCCTTCGAATTCAAGGTCATGCCATTTGGACTGAAGAACGGACCAGCAGCATTCCAGAAGTTAGTGACAGCAGTCCTAGCTGGCCTGGTAGACCAGTGCATCAAGGTTTATATGGATGACATCATAGTCTACTCCGAGACCCTGGAAGATCATATTGGACATCTCCACCTCGTCCTAGAGCGCCTTCGAGCCCACGGCCTGTGGATTTCCCTGAGGAAATGCCGATTCGCAGTGCCAGAACTGGAATACCTTGGACATCGAGTCACCGCAGACGCAACCCACCCCCTGAGCAGGCACCAAGATAAAATCCAAGGATTCACCCAGCCAAGGTCCATCAAACAGATGCGATCCTTCATAGGAACAGCAAGCTGGCTACGAGAATATATACCGGGATTTGCGGAACTCGTCAGCCCACTGACGGACCTAATGAAGCAAGGGAGAAGATTCAAGTAGACGCCAGAAGCAGAAGACGCCTTCCAGATGATCAAGACGAAGATCGCCCAGCCTTTAAAGCTCTCCAGACCGGACCCAAACCTTCCCTTCAACATCCAGACGGATGCTTCCGCCAAAGGGATGGGAGCCGTGCTGTTCCAAGGAGACCCGGATAACAGAAAGATAATTGCCTACGCCAGTGCCAAGCTCAGCCCAGCAGAGAGAAGATACCACGTCAACGAGACGGAATGCCTAGCAGTCATCTGGGCATTCAAGAAATTCCGCCACTTTCTGCTGGACCATCCTTTCACGCTTTACACCGACAGCCGAGCCCTCACCTGGCTCCACAAATTCAAGGCAGACAAAGCCAAGCTGACTCGATGGGCCCTCCTCCTACAAGAGTTCACCTTCAACATCATTCACATTCCTGGAAGGTTGAACCAACTCCCGGACCACCTGTCTCGCAACCCCCCAGAGGACAACAACCGCCCGAACCAAGACGAAGACGACGACG
>CAJUYH010005418.1:0-23343 GCA_910591685.1 Galerucella tenella | reverse complement strand
CGCAAAATTACTTCCTCTTAATGCACTACGAATTCTCCATACTTTGCAGTCATTACAGAGTGAGAAAAATCCTAGTTTCGGTGAAAAGTACAATATTGGATGAATATGATATATTAGATCAATGTGAGTGATTAAGTTTACAGTTTAAGTTTACTATTAATAAATATTTAAAATATGAATTAAATTTCTTCGATCTTATTTTAACAAAACGTCCGAACATTTCATTATTATATAAATATAAATAGAAGAAGGTTATGGTCAACACAATTATATGTTTATCTGTTTCGCTCGAACTTGACCAGTTATTTAAATATACATTCAGTATTGATCAAAGGAAAAGTCGATACAGAATTCTTGAAGAAAGCTATTATATACCTATAGTTGAATGTCACCTACTTACTAGTAATTATTCACCATCACGTATAAGTACGCTATACGGCTATAGTAAAAACCAAATAAAGTTGCGTTTACGTCACCAAGGTCGTATTTATATCGCATGTGTGGCTACATTTCTATCGAAAAGTGCATATACTTAATTTTTTTAATTAATCGGTTCTAATCAATAAAAAAACTTTTGTACCAAAATAATGTATAAGCAATATAGCTTTAATGGGTTTAGACGTCCCTCGATGTAAAAATTTGTGTTAAAATTTTCATAAAGAAGCCTCCAATTATTGACGGTAAAATGGTCACTGCCAGAAATAATGTCATGTTGCCGCGTTGTTTGTGACTTTTCTACTTGTGTAGTGTCATCGATTTTTGAGGTTATAGTTACGTGCTTTATAAAATTTTCTTGTGACAAATATTTATAATCAAAACTGTTTTTTTTTAAACTACAAAGCATTTTCTTCTGTGATTGTTAAAATGCCCAAACAGCTGAATAGCCGATGCAAAGAACTTGGTGGCTTCATTAGTAAATTACATGATAACTCCTGATAACATGATAACTCCTGATATGTGGAAAAATTCTGTAAAACATACTGGAAGAGAGATATTTAAATGGTATAAGAGGGAAATAATATTTGATCGTCCAGAAATTAGTCCGATAGTTATAAATTTTAATAGTGAAGAGAGTGACACTGATGTTGAATCAGATGAATGAAATGAACAAGAATTTGAATCTGCCTAGTAGAGTAAGATCCCAGAGCGATAAGACACAGCTTATTTTCACATAAATGAAACCTCATGTTCTCAGTAGTGTCTTATGTGCTCAGAATACCTGCGCGCTTGTGGAGCTTGCCGAGTGACACCCCCTAAACAGCAAAATTATGCAGCCGTGAGTATGAGCGCGAAAGCATTATAGGTGCGTTTCGGAGCGAGTGAGACGGTCTTACTAACTCAGTTCCCCTTCTCCCATTCGTGTAATTTTTCTGTGTATTGTGTATGTGTCCTTTGCGTGCAACCTTGGTGCACTTTGGTGATCCTGAATTATTTGCCGATGAGCACAGACAAGAAGATGTTGTTCAGGAGTAAAAATGGTTGGTTGTTTTTCATGTGCATAATTCCATATGCTAGAAATGTAATTGAATATAAATAACTATTAATTTTAGTTACCTTTCACACCTGGTACCTGCCCAGGTGTCACTCGGCAAGCTCCACAAGCGCGCAGGTATTCTGAGCACATAAGACACTACTGAGAACATGAGGTTTCATTTATGTGAAAATAAGTTGTGTCTTATCGCTCTGGGATCTTGGACTATAGGTTCATTTCACAATATGTTGATTTGTACAATGTTGGTTTTTGTCTTTGAAAATACATTCATTATTAAACATATTTTATTTTATTGCTTGTAATTTTATTATATTTATTTATTAAAAGATTTGGTAACTCAGTAATAACCTTACCACTTTTATTCTAGAATTCCTTACTTTGTGAAATCTATTCATAAATTTAATTAACAAAAAACGTAAATGAAAAAACTCCACACTATATCAAACGAAAACTATCAAACTATCGATAATTTCGTAGTTTTCATTTATAATATTGTGAAATTTTCTACATTTACGTTTTTTGTGAATCGCACGGCTTCCCTAGCAACATCTTAGCAACTGTCAATAGTCGCCATTTTATTCAAATCTTACTATTTGAAAACATTCCATATGGCCACGTTTAACTATGAAAAGCCCAAAGGGCTGAAAGAACGTATTGTTTATAATTGAAACAATATATTAATGATGATTAAAAGTTAGTTCTTCAATGTGCTTCTTTCATTGGTAATAGAGTAATAGAGATGGAGTTTACCAAGCACCTCCAATTATGTAACTGTTATATCTTATGCTTCTTATAAAATACAAAGACAAGTAGGTCGTAGGTAAAGTATAGTACGTAACTCGTGGTGTAACTCACGGCAAGCTTTAAATAAATCATAAACAAGCACAATTTGTACAGAATTTCATTTTTGCATCGGCTGCTAGGCAAGTTGCCAAGCCACAAGTGCGAAATGGAATATTTCGTGTTAGATTTAGGTTCACTCTAAAATCACAACGACTACGGCTTGTCAAATTATGACATCCAGCGACAAATTGATGAAATGTCTGTCTAAGTTTTAGTAGGTAACGAGTAATTTCATAGTTATAGATAAACGTGAACGATATGTTGTCATAGAAAAAGTATAGTATGCAATTCGCAACCAAATGGCCATTTTGCACTCGCATGAATTGCAGCACTTGCCTTCGGCTCGTGCTGCAAATTTCATACTCGTGAAAAATGGGCATCGTTTGTGCTCATTGCATAATATACTATTATAGCTTCAAGTCGACTTATTAACTTAGTTAAAGTGGACACAATCGCGACTTTAGGCGACTTTAACCTCAAAATTTAAGACAGTTTTCAGTTCGTTGTGTCAGTAATGTGGACAAATGTTCTTCAATAGATACCGAGTCATCAGCCTTTAAGGATAGCAGCAACGAGAGCGACAGTGATGAGGAAATATTCATCATGAGGAAACGAAAAATATATAAACTGAGAATAACAGATTTTGATAATTGGTCAGATGAAGAATTTTACCAAAGATTCAGGTTAAGCAAACCTGCTATTGTTAGTATCTTTAGTGATATAAATAAATAAAATTAGACTTACCCTGGTAAAACTAACAATAAGAATAAAACCAATTCTCAACTTAAGAATCAAACGTGATGTACTACTTAACTGTGCAGTATTCGATCAGTATTAAGACTTGTTCCCGCTTGATCTGGCGCGAAAGAAACATTTGCGACATAACCTCAAATTTCTGTTATTTATCATTTTATGCTTGACGTAATTGTCCTAAGTGTCATAGATAGGACACATTCAACTAGCATCGGCGCGAATTTCCAGCAATATCTACATATTACCAAGCTTAGTTGTCCTAAGTACAAAAATATTTTGAGATAGGACAAACTGTCTTAGTATATTTTAGAAGGGACAATTTGAACTAGGAAAGCATGATATATTTTCACATAGGACAAGAATTTAAGTGAAATACTGGGTTTATTTAAGTAGATAGGACTTAGTAAGTTTGTAGACAGCTAGAGAACACAAAGAGCTTTCCAAATATACCAATATCTCGATATGACAAATTTTGCACTTAGGACAACTACTCTTAGGACGGCAGTATAGTGGCGAGATGGCCAGGGAGTGTTTATGATCAGACTATTCTTAATAATAGTCGATTGAAAAATAATGTTGAAGGAGGCCAATTTAGGAGGTTCCATTTAATTGGAGACTTTGAATATGGAGTTCAACCATATCTCTTGACTCATCTGCAGGAAACAAATACAGAGGCTGAAAGACTATACAATGAGTCATTAATAAGAACTAGAAAAGACAGTACGGTGTCTGGAAAAGACGCTTTCGTATACTATCCCTAGGTATAAGGGTTAACCTGGATACAGCAATGACAATAATTGCGGCAACAGCGGTTCTCCATAATATGACTATCGAAATGAATGAACCTTCAAAGGTTTTGCACTCAATAATCGATTTATAAATTTGGCAAACAGTAAACGAAAGTTTGTCAAATTATTGCTTCACTCGTACTTATACACTTCTCCTTCTCTTTTAGGGTGACTTTTATCGTTTACTGATCACTCAAATGTGAATTAAATATATTGGGACTTAAATAACTACAAGATATTTTGGTTAAAAGTTCAAATATTGCAAGCGGGTAATAGATCCTTAGCTAAGGGGCTATGTCAGAATCTGTCGCCTAGAAGAGGAAACTGCAGAGCATACTGCCTTTCGGATGGGCAGGCACTGATAGTCGATAGGTTTGAGTCTCTATCTACATTGGAAAGTTCTAGTAGGGCTTATACAATCAAAGACTCTTCTGGGTGACTACAGTCTGTTGAGATCAAGTGAATGCTTAAGTCAAAGTAAAACTGCGCTAAGAGTTTCAACAGGGATCTTAACGGGACATTGTCGCCTGGATGGGCACCTGAAAAAGCTCAAAATAGTGGAGGAAGAAGAATGTAGATTTTGTGGCATGGAAGAAGATACCTCCATCCTCAAACTTCTCAACTGCACAGCACTTCAGAATCCTAGAGCACAGCACCTGGGAGATTACTGGATAGAAGAGGAACATCTACCTTTGTTGAAGCCTGCAGATATCGTAAAATTCCTCCGGGAAATAGGACTAAGGGAGCTACTAGTTTCTGAGACTTACCTCAGAAACTGAGTAGATGTAAGGGGGCACAATAGATCTTTTAGGTCTCAGTTAATGTCGCCCCAAAATACATACATACATCCACATGGGAATGTCGACAATCTCTGGTGTGGTTAGAGAACAATGTGACAGAAACTAGTTTACATTAGAACCTCCAGAGTGCGTATTACCTTACTTGAAATGATAATAGTTTATTTTTCTGCTGGTAAGTAGGTAGTTTCCACAACGTTCATCAAGTACGGCACTGTTTCAACAGTGCTTTCGCTACAAAAAAACAACATTAAATCTATATAACGTTCATTGATTCAACCGTTGGAAATTATTAGGAAATTCCTTGGCTCACTATGTATCGGTGAATAGTTCTCAGAAATGAGAAGTATGCTCGAAAAAGATATCAAGACACCTCATAAAACAATGTCGCGATTCATTCTAAGGAAATTCATTTCGTCTTTATATTGAGGAAAGTGGCAAACATACCGATTTTAAATATTTCAAGTGAACAAAGGATGCTAAAGTAATATCTCTCGTTCGCTCTAAAGTTGAAACTAACTTCTTAGAGAATAGTAGGAAGTGATAGAGCGATGAAGCTTCTTATTAAATGATAAATTATTACGAAAAAATCTTTTGGTGAATAAATTTCTTTCTTCAAAGACAATGGAAAAAGTTGTATCACCCTAATCTTTTCAGTCACTCAAATATGGATTTATAACATATACACTGTGGGCCAAAATAAAGGAGTACGTTTTAAAAATATTTTTTTTGTTTTTTGGGCGATTTATTTTCTTTTTGCAGGGCTCATAACCTAACATATGCTCAACATGACTGTAAATTTAGAAACAAAAATAATATACAGGGTGGGACTTTTAAAAAGAATTATATAACAGTGCATTTGAGCTCGTTGCAAATGGAAACTGTTCTAGCTAAAATTGTACTAATATGCTATTTCGGTAGATAAACACTTCAGTAAAAAGGAAATTTTCCGAAATTATCGGATTCGCGGGATACCATTTTTTTATTAAATAACATTTTAACAAATAACACATTTATGAAAACAGCTTAGTAACTTTAAAACTTACAGAAAAATATTATAAATGTGGCCACCTAACAGCCCAGGATGAAATCCGGTTGATTATTCAATTTGGGGAATTTTCGAACAAAATTTGTATGACGGACAACAATTTGAAACAATCGAGCAGCTTAAAGAAAGAATGCAGTTTTTTTGGAACAATTTTGAACAAGGTGCAATAAATGGGGCTATCAATTTATGACGCCGACGACTTTAAGAAGTAGTAAACAATAATGGTGGCCACATTCATAATATTTTACTCTAAGTTTCGAAGTTACTATAGTCTGTACAGAAAGTACGAGGAGTAATAACCCCTAATTAAGTATGCAAAACCTTTACGGGGAGCACCATGAAATTTTTGATAAATCTCTTACTTTAAATTACATTTCTTCCGTAAATCTAAAAACCAGGTAGATCGACACCGTATTTGTTTCAGTTATAGCAAAATTTAGGGTTTCTTCATTGTTAAAGGATTAGCAGATAAGCAATAACGCAATGCAGGGGTGTGTATTTTGGGAAAAAAATACGTTTTAAATTATAATATAATAAAAAATGAAAAGAAATAATTATTGGAATACATTTATTACTTACATTTTATTCTATATCCGACTCGGAAGAGGAAGAATCGTTGTTGACATTAATAATAATAGGGTCGATTAAATCATCACAAATATTGTCAATTTTCAACATATTTGCCTCTACTTTGATAACATGCTCGATACAGTTTGTCCAATTTTCCTTACTAACATGACTTACAGCACTCTCAAACAATTTCACAACATCGTTTATTTTAAAAGTAGTATTTTTTTCCAACTTCCCCCTTTACCTGAGCCCATATTAATTCTATGGGATTAAGTTCACAATGATAAGGGGGAAGTCGAAGAACTGATATACCACGAGAAGAAGCCATTTCTTCTACAATGTAGGTTTTGTATTTATTCTTGTTCATTTTTGCAATTCTGTAAAGTTCTTTCCTTAGTGGATCTTTTGGAAACTTAATATTTTTCGGAATAAGCCACTCCAAAAGCTCTGCCTTACGCCAACGACTTGTGGGCAATGCTTCTCGTAACCGTGAATGATAACTTGCGTTGTCCATAACAATAACAGCCCCTTTTGGAATCAGATCCAACATTTGAACAAACCATTCCTCGAAGACATCCCCATTCATATCTTCGTGATAGTCCCCCGTGCGTTTTGAAATAAAAGTTAATAATCCACCATCAACAAAACCTTCAGAACTTGCAACATGGACAATGATAAGTCTTTTTCCTTTTCCAGATGGTGGCTGCAAACCTAACGACAAACCTTCCACGAATGCCTGCCTTCCGCTTTTAATGTTTTCATCTTGCCAAGATTTGGAAACTGTATATCCAGCATTTATACACACATATATACAAAAATATATAAAATAATTATTGTTACAGATTGGTTTGTTTTCTATTATGAATAAACTGTGTTGCCTTTCTTTATCAAACTTACTAAAATGTATGTACCTCTATCACTTTTTTTTATTAAAATTAGTACATCCCATTACCTCTGACCTAAATCGTATATTCTTTAGCATAGCTGCAACTCATTTGTTCAATACAAAATGTACCTTACGGTATACCCTCTTAAAATATATTTTGGTACGTCTATGAAATCTACTTAAAGGAATGATTTATCACTCCTCGTACTTTCTGTACAGACTATAAACTGTTTTCATAAATGTGTTATTTGTTAAAATGTTATTTAATAAAAAAATGGTATTTCGCGAGTCCGCGGTAATTTCGGAGAATTTCCCTTTTACTGAAGTGTTCTGGTTATAGTTTATCTACTGAAAATGCATATTAGAACAATTCTAGCTAAGACAGTTTTCATTTGCAGCGAGCTCAAATGCAGTGTTGTATAATTTTTTTTATAAGTCCGACCCTGTATATTATTTTTGCTTCCAAATTTACAGTCATGTTGAGGACATGTTATGTTATATCAATCGCCCAAAAAAACAAAAAAAAATATTTTCAATTAAAAAATGTACTCTATTTCGGCCCACAGTGTAATACAGCAAAATCATAAATAGAACATTCAGCTATAAATAATTTTAAAATATATCTAATAGCTTGTAACTAGTCGGCTTTAACGCGATTACCATTTTCCAAGATTATCATTTTACACCCCATACGCAGTCTAACAAAGAACAATATAGAGACAAGTATGATGAGATTTCCTCTTACATGTTATATATCAGTTTATAGTACAACTTTGTGGTAGCATATTCAAGTTTAATTTGAATGTCACCAAGTATTTGTCATTTTACTTTAATTTCTCCCTATTACGAGCAGCAAATTGACATTTTCTCATTAGCCTCGAAGAGTATCACATGAATAAATTATGTTTAGGCCCTCGACTTCAATAAACATTCTCTGTAAGACACGAAATCCGATATCAGGTTTTGAATTCCATTTTCACGAGTTGAAACTTGAAGATTTGTTTGTCTTTATAAATAGACGGTCTGAGCCTATTATGGTTACAGATCTGGGCGTCTCTGATTTGATAATCACTGTGAAGCAGTGTCAAAGTCGTTTAGTACTTGGATGGGTGACCACTGGGGCAACACCGTCGTAGAATCTCCAGCGAAACACTTCTGACTAGGTACTGTGGTGAGGGCTGGTTCTACAATTTAAGTATAAACCTTTGGGAATTTTGGAAAAGAGTTTCTCTTTAGAACAGAAATAAGTAATTAGTGGTAAGACAAAATATCGTTTCTTTAATATAAGGAAAAATTCTACAATAATGACCTTTACTCTACTTACTTTTTGGGGAGAGCCTCAAAGAAAGGTAGATCCTCAAGACCTCTTTCCTGGAGCAATTTAACAATATCTCAGCTCAGTTTAGATAAATGTAGTACTTTTATTGAGTAGTCTCCTAATTCTCCTGGATTCTGTATTGCCTTTAAGAGAAATTAATTATCCCTACTTCCTCCCTATATACACGCCTTTGAATCGTGTCCATTTCTGTTGAAAAGTCTGGAAAAAAATCTTTCATCTTATCTGTATTCAAGGATTTATTGTATTACTAATAAAACCCGGGTATTAGGATAAGGATTTCTATACGCACCAAAGATATAATTTTATTTGCTGTAACAGAAAGTCGCGAGGAGTTTTATCTAATTTTGTTACAAGCTTTGTGAGTTTGACAGCTAAATTTTCAATGTAAACAGCAAGTTTGTTTGGATTTGGTAATCAAGAAGTTATTGCTTTTATTGTTAGCTGGGAGAATTAATTCAAAAGTTATTTAATCATTAAAATGTAAAGCAAGGATTGGGCAATTTTTATTAAATGTATTTAATGCTATTTTGGGATCTGAATCTCTCTGTATCTGTAGAGTAGGGAGGGTGAGTGTAGGCTCACAGCACTTAGGCCACATCTGACCCATTGTACATCCTCCCGAGGAGTTGTCCTCCTAAGTCATCGTCCATCCTATCCTTCCCAGGGAGGTGGACAGGTCACTAGGAGACATCTCCTTTATATCGGCAGGTGTAGGCCAAGACTCACCGAGCACACACTCTTCTATTCTTCTATTCACACATCCTGCATAGAGGTGTGTCTACTAGCCCCATAGTATGGAGGTGTTTCCTTAGTTGACAGTGGCCAGTCAGAAATCCTACTGTTAAACGTAGGTTTTTCCTGGTCATCGCCAAATATTTTTTCGACGCCAGCCTCCCAGGGCCGCTTAGGGTGATCCTGGCAAGACTGCATCCTTTGGTTCCATCCCATCTCTTAAGAGATTGAGCATGGGTGCAACGTTTGGCTAGTTTCGCAAGTGTCGAAGTTGTCAGGCCGTAGGTGTCACTGGGTCCTGAAATTTTCAGTCCAGCCTCTTTCCTAGCTAAAGAATCGGCAATGCGATTACCCTTACTCCTGTCGTATCGAGGCGTTAGATAAATCTTGGTGACACTCTAGTACTAGCCCCGATATAACACGTTGTCTGTTCAAGGCTATTTTGGCATATTTTAACATCATCAAAAACATATTTTTTCGATTGAGGACAAATAATAGCAAGAAAGTGGAGAAAACGCAACTGAAACACGAATGCAATACAACGTTTTATCCACAGACACAGCAACAAAAAAAATTATTCCAGCTTATTGAATTTGAATATTCAGGAAAATAAAAAATTCTGATTCTATTAGTTGACCCGGCATTTTTCAAAACGCAATAATTCCAAAATTGGATTTAAAATATGTCGCAGGTTATATTAGAACTTCAAAGAGCGCTTTTCTTTTGCTTTTCTCTGGTTTATTATTGCAAGGAGCTCTTCTTTTTGCGTTCTAAGCTCATGTCGTTGTGTTTGTCAGAAGGAGTTTCACTTACTTTTGTGGCGACGTTTGTTTTGATGTTTGTTTCAAGTTTAATTTTCCAGCTTAGAGCATTTAGCTTAACCGCTACCAGAAGCACACTCGCCGAATTGCTAAAGTAAATTTATTATACTTGTGAGAAGTTAGATGCAAGTTATGTTACGTCAGACAGAGGATGATGTTGCGGTGTGAAATATGAAAATCTCTAGTCGAGATTATGTAACTACGTGAAGCTGCGGGAGGCTCGCTTTTCCACATTTTGTTGCTCTCAGTTTGTTGTAAGTTTTGCTGGAAACTGAGGAAACTTTTTATATATAACTAATGGCGAAGGAAACTTGCTCTACTAATTCTATTTGTCGAAACTATTGAAATAACGATAACTCTACCAGAAAAATTACCACAAATTCTAGCTCAACTAACAATTTTATATACAGTGCAAAATGGAATAAGTGTAATTGAAGTATCAGATCTCAAAATGAACAGATGTACGTATTTTGGGACGTCATTCACTGAGACCTGAAAGATCTATTGTGCCCCTTACTTCTACTTAGTAGTAGCTCCTTTAGTCCTTTTTCCCGGAAGAATTTTGGGATATCTGCAGGCTTCAACTTAGGTAAATGTTCCTCTACTATCCAGTAATCTCCCAGATGCTATGCTCTAGGATTCTGAAGTGCTGTACAGTTGGAAAGTATGTGGATGGGGATTTCTTCTTCCAGGCCACAAGATCTGCATTCTCCTTCCTCCACTATTTTGAGCTTTTTCAGTTGCCCATTCAGGTGACAATGTCCCATTAGTATCCCTCTCAAAACTCTTAGCGCAGTTTTACGTTGACTTATGCATTAATTTGATCTCAACAGGTTGTAGTCTCCGAGAAGTCTTTGATTGTATAAGCAAGCCCTATTAGATCTTCCCAATGGTCAGATCTTCACATTTTCTCGGCCTTACCCATTTCTTTCAAACATATTTTTCGCAAAAGGGTTCACGCCCCCAGAAAGGTTTTTCAGTCCCCCTCTTTGATAGTTCATCTGCTATTCCATTTCCCTCTATTCCAGTGTGTCCTGGAATCCATAGTGAGGTGACTATATTGTTCTCGCCTAGTTCATTGAGTTTGTCTAGGCATTGCCCCACCATTTTGGAACTGATTACACAAGAGCTCAGTGCTTTAATGTCTGCTTGACTATCTGACATTTTGATAATCCTTTGTCTTCTGTATATTTTATCAATATTAAACTGGGCGCACTTTCTTATGGCGTGGATTTCCGCTTGGAAGATACTTGGGGTTTTTCCCAAGCTTACAGAGAGAGAGAGAGAAATGAACAGATGCAAAGGCTTCTACACTTTCATTAAGTAACTTCACCTTCTCTAATAAATGTAAGGCCAAGGAAAACTGAAATGCACTGTAGTGCGAGACTGAGAAATGAAGACAGTTAGAGCATACAATTCATATAAATTGTCAATTAACAATTTTATGAATTTATATTTAAAATGTGATTGGAAGTTTTCATTTTTAAAACAAGCAGAATTATCTTGTTATGAATACTATATGTAAAGCATATCTTTTATTTGCTTCTCGAAAGAGGGTCTACAAGATTGTGCGCTGTAATGAATATAAATTGTAAGGAAGTGTCAAGAAACTTGTGAAGGGTCTCTTGGAAAATTAATAAGATGAAGAAAATAAAGTGGTGTATCATGAAGTCTCGTATCCTATGCTGGAAGGAAATCTAAGGAAGTTTGGAGGAAAATAAGTTTCAAGTGCAAGCCCTGAAAATTCTGATAAACACTTTATCGTTATTATGAATCAATAAAAATATTCTAGTGGAGAAGTTTTCGTGCGGATTTGACGTTTCACCTTTTTACATTTTTTCAATGTTTCTGGTTACTAATACGTTGTTTTTGTCTTTAAATAAAATCAGCAATCCACTGCACTGGTTTGAAAGAGCTTCCGGGAGCAGTATATCATTCAGAATTAAATGTACTACGTCTAGGGTTTTTGGTTTTTCCACCCTAAGGAGTATTCCTTATTATTTCCTTCAGAAATGCTTGAATGCTTCACTAATTTTCCTGTTTTGGTGTGGGTGGTAAGTTATCGAATAAACATTGAAGAGATTTTAAATGCATAAATTAAATACTTTCTAAAAATTTTGAAATACTGCAAAGGATGTTACTAATGACGAGGGGATCACATTGCCGAAGGATTTATGGGATCGTTAAAAGTAGTTGGAACATTTAATTCGAGATAATAAAAATATATACTGAAGAAAAAACTATTGTGAAGTTTTACAGGGTGATAAACTAAGATCCGTATCGGTATCCAGAATAGTCTTATAAAATAAGTGGGAGTGGAATATATACAGGGTGTCCCACGACGAGTTGAAACTATCTGTATATGGCAAACTACTAATAGTAAAATCATGAAAATTTTCACGTTCCAGTTTTCGGATTCGATCTCTTTAACTAAAATATTTTCAAAGATGGCAGATTTCCGGTTCTACCGGAAGTCGACTTTAACTTTGTTATTTTGAATAGAACACCCTGTATATTAATACATTTTTGAAATCTATATAAAGGTCAGACCTATTTGAATCTATGTTGAAAAATTTTTCATTTCATACAGGGTGTGTATAGAAAGTGTTCAAAGTTTAACTTGAAAAATATCAAATTTCCTTATTTTCTTAAATAGAACCACCCGGTTTATTCTATTTCAATGAATTCAGAGGTAAAAAATAAGGCAAATTCATGTATACTTCCCTATACCTAAACCTTGCCGTTATCCAGATTTTGAATGTTTTCTGTAAATTTTTAGAGATGCAGGATATCTTACTGCAAATAAAGCACATATTATGTTCTTGTAACAACTTTGCCATATTTACCATGTATTAAGAGCAAATTTACATAATCTTTTTTATTTCTTAGTGCTTGTATCAACAGGTCAAAATAAAATTTAGACCACACCTGCATCTCTCAAAATTTACAGAAAACATTCAATATCTGGATAACGGTAAGGTTTAGGTATAGGAAAGTATGCATGAATTTGCCTTATTTTTTACCCCTGAATGCATTAAAATGGAAATAACCGGGTGGTTCTATTTAAAAAATTAAGAAATTTGATATTTATGAAGTTAAACATTGAACACACCCTGTATAAAATGAAAGATTTTTCAACATAGAATCAAATACGTCCAACCTTGCTAGAAGCAACTGAACAGAAACCATTTTCATATCTTTGAGGGTATCCCCGTGAAAAAATGATTTACAAGGGTCTGCAACGGTCAAATTTTTTACAAAAAAATCAATAACTCAAAAAGTATGCTTTTTTCGGAAAAAGTTTTCAGACAAAACTTCACTAAAATTTTACGTAGATTTAAAAAAAGTATTAATATACAGGGTGTTCTATTCAAAATAACAAAGTTGCAGTAGACTTCCTGTAGAACCGGAAGTCTGCCATCTTTGAAAATATATTAGTTAAAAAGATCGTATCCGAAAACCCAAACGTAGAATTTTTCATGATTTTACTTCAAGTGTTTTGCCATATTATACAGATAGTTTTAACTCGTCGTGGGACACCCTGTATATAGGTGTATTATATAATTATCACAAAGTAAGGATCATACAACCAACGTATAGAATGGGCTTAAGAAGTTAAATACTACAATATCAAAGCGATGACCGCATAGACTGAAAGCGGATCCCAACGGATTTGAGTCGCTTCCTGCTTTTGGAGTCCTGCGGGATATTCTCGATACGGAGTTAATGGGCAGTCGATGTTCTGTACGCTTAATGACGGACTACCGACCACTGACAGCAGCCTACTTCACCCCTTCCGCTCTTCGTATAGAAATTGATGTATCCGGTAGAAACGGATATTTAATTAATGAATTTTTTTTTATTTTGAAAACTAGCACAGGAAAATCATGTAATAACAGATTGTTACAAGTATTCACCGGAGTAGAAAAAAATTTTTGTAAAAAAACTAATTGAAGAGCAGATTTATTTCCTGAGATTAGATTTTTCTCAACCTTCAACAAAACTCTGTTGTTTTAGCGGTTTGTTTGCTCTATCCGCTCTTCGGGCTCACTAACGTGATAAATGTCTTTTTAATTGTCTTCTCCTGCCATTTCCGCGCCCCAAAGGTAGCTTTCTGTTAACCGTAAGACTGTCAGTAGTGACCTCCCTTTCGATATAAATTTGAAAGCCAGAAAAAATTTAATCGATCTGCCAAATTTGCAAATGATGAGAACAAATTTTTATTGCCAACAAAGTTCTAAAATTAATATCATCATATTGTTCGAGTGAGATGGAAATTCAGAATAATGTAACTCGCTATAACATAGCTCCCGCGTGTTATATACAGCTGCAAATCTTAATATCCTGCATTTTCTTGAGAGGAGAGGGTACACGAAAGGGTTAAAGTTGGACCCTTGAGCAGATCCTAAGGGCGAAGGCGATTCGTGGCGGAAATTAATATACAATTTGAAAGTTTAGCCGAACTTTACATCTCAAGGGATTTTGAAAGATCGGTGGTATGCTAAAGAGTTGGAGAGAGCCAAAAATTATTTATTACTAACAGCATTAGTTTCTAGTATCTTGCATCAGAAGTTTAATTTTACAAAACACAATTATTTTCCATTTATTATCAAATCCATTCAATAAATTGATCCAGATCCTCTCACCACCAGGTATGCCTTTAATGTTGTCATCAACCCATCTCTTCAGATCTTTTATAATTTCCTCGAAGCTGATTTTTGTTTCCTTAGGAGTACCATTTTTGCCTTCCCAGGATTGTTATGTCAATACATCATGTGCCTTAGTCCAAATATTTTCCCATCTACTCGACAGACTTTCATCTTCCCGTTTGACAGATGTTGGTTCCAGGTAAGTTTCCAGTTGAAAGTAAAATGAGAAACACAAGATGCTCCTTTTCACTAGGAGAACATACCGTCAAGTTGGCTTACTTAAGACAGTTTCAAAATTCAAAGGACTGTAAAATTGTATTCCAGCAAATTAAAATTATGAAACAAGGACACATTTTTGAGTCTACAAACATTCTTCAAAACTGAATAATAAAAATGAGCTAAAATTTATCAGAAAATATTTTGTTTTTGTTTTTTTGGGTGTCTCAAGTCACCTCCACAGGGGCGGTGATTTGAGACAGTAATTTGTTTTCATTATAAACTCAAGACGGACCGTCAATTTGCGGACTCAAGACATTAATAGTCTTTTTAAAAACGTAAAAGAACATATTGTTCTATAAACACAACTCTTATTTGGGAAAATATATTTATTTTAAACATTTTACATTTTTAATACGAAAATAAAGTTTTAATTCTTTAAAAATTAAGTAGGAACTTCAAAAACTTTGGTATAAACTAATTTAAATGAAACATAACTCTTAAAAAACAAATAAAAAACTCATTTTAACGAAAAAAAAAATGTTTTAAACAATTGTGCCAGATTTTTGAAGTTCAATAGAAAAAGTGAATCTTCCTCGTCGAACAAACACAGGAACCAGCTTTGACAGAATTTGATTTTTATTAATATCTGTGACGTCCTCAATATCTGGAAATACGTAAATATTTTTTCCTTGTGGTGATTTGCGCATAAATTCACACAAAACTAAATCCGGCTTTGGTTCAATAATTTGTCCAATGAATTTCTTCAAAATAACTGGCTTATGGGGAGCCTCATATAAAAATTGCACAAAATAAAGTCATCAACTTTTAAATCCGACGGATCAATCATATCCACGTCTTCTTCAAAATCTTCAGGGCTATCATATGACGATTGCGTGGAAAAGGAATCATCACTGTCACTGGAGGAATCTACACTTTTTTTTTTGAGAAATAATAGGTTTTTCTTTTGATGTTGAAATTTCATCTCGCCCCTATAAATCACATTTTTTATTTTCATATATAGATCAAAGGCAGCCCTTGCAGCTTTAAACAGCCGCAAGGTAACATCCAGATTAGTAGAAGGATGCCAGTAAGAACTAAATGAACTAGCAGACCACATTGAAGTAAAATTAGTGTGGGTGCCGGGACATAACGATATTTCTGGAAATGAACAAGCTGATGAACTCGCGAGAAGAGGTTCAGCAACATCATATGTTGGAGCAGAAACAGCTCTTAGGACCACAAAGAAGGTAGTCCGAGGGCAAATACAAAAATGGGTACAAAGCCAACATAGACTTCAGTGGAGGAACACTCCAAAGCAGGTAAACAGTAAAACCTTCATAGGTGACACAAGTGTAAAACGGGCCGAAGAACTACTGAATATCAGTAGGAATAAGCTAAGAACTATTATAGGTTATTTAACGGGTCATGCCCCGGTAAAAGATCACCTGCATAAAATAGGCACTGGACTCGAAGAGACAAACAATCTTCGGAGAAGCCAATGTGCCACCCGAAGTATATGGCACACATCCAATGGACCTATATCGTCTACTCGAAGGTACGGGGATAACTGGATGGGTGGAATACATGTGGGAGTAGAGTACAATAAGCTACCGGCATCAGAATGGCTCCCAAACACACACACACAAAATGGGACAGCTCCTGGTGACAAAAGAGTAGTGGATTATCCTTTTTCTAATTATGGTGGAATTGATGTAGTGTTATGTCAGTGGATTTGTACCTCCTTGATGGCATGTCCAACAGTTGGATATGTGAAGAAAACAAGTTTTGCAAGGTTTTTTAATACAACATGGTGAAAGTACAATAAGTTATTTCATTTCGTTAAAGATGTATACAAATCTCTTAAAATATGTCTATCAAAAACCCCATTTTTCCTAATATTTTTCAAATACTTTTTAGTTTCATCGTTAAACTTATTAATATCTACATTTTTGAAAACCTTTTCATGTCCTTTTTTAAAAATATTAACATGCTTTAAAATATTTTTGATAAAATGTAAGTGCTTAAAATTATGTAATCGCTTGACAAAAGTATTTGTACTTTGTATAAAATTAGCCAATTTAACTTGCTTATACAACCTGCCGCTCTTCTGTATATTATCCATGTCTGAGACAATTAAACCTACTAATAAATTGTTCAATATAATTGTCATACAAAAGATAAACACTGTCATTGTAATTCTTCCGAAAATTGGATATTCCGTGGGCTCTAAGACCCTATCATTAAATTCCCCTGTAAAGTGTATTAGAGTGTAAAATAGGCTTTTAAATATATCGCCCCATTTGGGGTTATCGCTGGAGTCTGCAAACGGAAAAACTATATAAAAACTTAACGCGAAAGATACAAACTGAACAAAGTAAAATCCAGTGTATTGGAAGAAGTACTTAATAGAACTAAATATAATTGTATATTTTGTAAAAAATGGAAGTTGTCCCAGCATTATAAATAATATTAATGTCCCTAAAAGTATAGCTAAAACTGAAGTATAAACATTAGGAAATTGGATGGTTACAATACAACAAATTAAAGTCGATAATTCAACTATATTAGAAGCTTCCAAAAAATATTTCAGTCTGTACAATAAAAAACACTGTATGAACTCTTTTGCGATATGTACAATCAATAAAATGTGAAACATTATATTAATATAGGAACAAGTATGATTAAAATGTAAATAAATCATATAAACATAAATATTTAACAGAAACGTTGTATATAACAACAAATCAACGTAAAAAACCATACACATCTTAGTCCATTTTTGTCTGATTAATTCCGTTATCAACGGATGGACTAACAAATTTCTTTTTAACTTGTCATTTACTAGAAAGTGTAAAGTTCTGTTTTCATCATATACTTTGTTATCATCCTGTACAATACTATCATATTTGAATGTTGTACCATGGATACAATCGTCAAAATGAGCTTTTAAAATGGCTTGGTCCAAGCGCTGAACGATCATGGAATCTCGATTAATACTTCTTGCTGTCAAACTGGCACCTAAATGTAATATTTGGCATATAAGCTCAGAATCATCCAGTAAAGAGTCGTTATTTTCTAAATTCAGCTCTTGTAGTATCTTGTTCAACGTTTCTAATTTCTTAGCAGTGAGCTTCTCTTTATTTTGTCTACATAAAGTAACTAATCTATTTAATAGTAAGTAAATTACGCATTTTATGTAAAATAATTTTGAACGACTCTGTGAAATTTTTTTTTCTACTAGTAAATGTGGAAGTTTAGCTAAAACTAAGAATATTTCGTTCGAATTTATTTTACTGTTTTTATGCTGCAACAAAATAGCCACGAATGGATAATATCCTCTCGTTGCCGAATATTGTAGGAGTGGTGTACGAAATTTTCTTGAAGTTATCGATGGATCGGCTCCATTGTCCAACAAAAAGATTATACACCTGCAAAAATACAATTTTTGAGTAAAAAACGTCATACAAAAGTAAAAATCACGAATAATTGCACTGTACAGATTTTATTTGGATGTTAGTATACTTTAGGTACACCACATGGTTCACGAACGCACCACGAGAATCGCCGAAAGTGCGCTCGCAGTTCCCCGCTCACACAATTCGTATAATATGTACACCTCTTCTTGTTTATAGAGGTTAAGGCACCAGTAATCGGTATTCTGTTGGTTATGGTTTCCATCAACAGAACATTTTTTCTCCGCTGAAACCTGTTTTAAGTGGAGTTCCGCAAGAATCTGATCTGGGACCATTGCTATTTCTGTTATATACAGCTGATCTACCTGAGCATATAACAAATAAATGTTCTTTTTAAGCAGATGATGCTAAAATATATGCAAACCCTACAACAAATCACCTGTCTCTTCAATCAGACTTAAGTGCAGTGTATAAATGGTGTTCCGACTGGTTATTAACGCTAAATTTGGATAAGTGTGTCGTTCTACATATAGGTAAAAACAATCCGAATCTGTCGTACTACATGAACAATCATGTGTTAAAGACAGTATCATCGCAATGTGACCTCGGTGTAATTATAAACAAAGACTTGTCCTGGTCTGAGCATATTCTCTCAGTGTGCAAGAAGAGTAACTCAAATATTTTCAATATATAGATCCTTTGGCAAAGTGTCACCGTCAACATTTATCAAGTTATACACGATTTACGTTCGTCCTCTTATGGAATACTGCGGACCTGTATGGTGTCCTGTTTTAACATCTAATCATAATAGACTTGAAAATGTGCAAGGGTCAGCTACAAAATTTCCTTACGGCCGAATACGACCTAGCTAGCTTCTTGATTCAGCCGAACAAACGTATTTTAGTGAACGCAGACAACGTGGCGACTTGATAGTTACATTTAAAGCCATATTTAACATGTTTGGTGTTAATATGTCACCCATTTTTACTTTAAATCCTGATATTCGATTAAGGGGGCATCCATATAAGTTGAAGAAGGAAATGTTTTAAACTAAAAATAGACAGACTAAATCTTGTGATCAATGATACTAGCAAGCTACCAGAAATAAGAAACACAATTGCAACGGTTAAAGACACAATAACCTTCTCTCGTGAATCGCCAGCCCGTAGGAAATCGGCTCCAACTCTTTCAAGGCTCTGTGAGACCAGATGGTCGGAACAATATAAGATCATACAAAAATTTTCAAAAAACTTCACTGACATTGTTAAAGCACTAGAACATCTATACCTATGTAGGCTTGAACATAATTGTAAAAAACTCCGTTGTAAACGTTTCACAAGGTAAAAGTATGGACTTGGTTATGGTGGAGGAACATATTGATGATATTCTAGATGTAATCAAAGAAGATCGACAAGATGTCGGAAATGTTTCTTATGATTTATTTAAAAAATCACTTGATATCGAAGAGAAAGTAGGAGATGAGTTGTCAGTATCAAGAGTCACTCAAAAGCAAGTAGAAGTAATTCACCATCTGAGTCTGCAGTTGAATACTGGAAGCGGTCAATAATCATCCCCTATCTTGATTCTCCAACTACGTCTTTGGATGTTAGATTCTCCAACGAAAATACACATGTTTTTGCTTCAACTTATCTTCATCCTTTAAGCATGCTCAAAATGGCTTCAAAAGATTCCAAAAATAATGCAGAATCTTCCATGGAATTTTATAAGTTGGGTGATGTCTCTGCAGAATTAGATTTGTCGTACAATATGAGGAAGAAAAAGAATTGAGCAGAAGACAAATTAAAGGACATTGAAGTGGCTGCACTTTTGGAGGAAGTTAATGTTTTTTTCCCTGCTGCAAGATATGCACTGCTAATATTAAGTGCTTTTCCATCCACTACTGCTACCGTGGAAAGATTGTTCAGTACCCTACGAAGGGTAAAAAACGTGGCTCAGGAGTACAATGGGTGATGACAGACTCGCTGGATTCACAGGACTGCATAGTGAAGAAAGTTTTGGATAAATTTAGTTCAAACCCAAGAAAAATGTTATTAGTTTGATTGGAGTATAAAAAGTTTTGTATTCATTTACCTTTTCTTTTTATCCTAAAATTTTACATTTTAGACGACCATGGACCATGGTTTGACCCCCCTGTTATAAATCCTGGATACGCCCTTGAGTGCAATTATTAGTGACCTACGCTGTTAAAAATGACTGGTAGGTGATTAAAAAAATATAATAAAATAAAATAATAACCTTGACATTCCTTTTGATTTGAATATGGACAACAACGGCGTATCCTTGATATCATAATTGACCAGTCTATTATCTCTAAAACGTTTATCTTGAACAAATTCTAAATATCCTTTTGTCATACAGAATTGTAGCATAGTACCACTGCTGTTATTTTCATTATCTCCATCGAAACTGTTAACAGTATCACTAATACTGTCAATTTTGTAGTTTAAAAAACTGTTTTCATCACCCGACTTTAATAAATTAAATCTAATCGTAGAAACATCTTCTTCAGTATACGACTGTGGTAAGCTGATATAAAGATTCCATTTTAAATATTGTCTAAGAGGTTTACCGCATTCTTTGAAGCTGTCTAAGTCTATGTAATCTATAGTGAGAAGTCGCTCTATTAACTTTGTGTATCTGTATCTAATGGCTAGGCATAGAGGTGTTTCATTCCAGCAATTGGCGTGGTTTACATCAATGCCTTTTTCTATAAGAAGCTTGGCGCATTGTTCAATGGCAGGGTTTTCAGGACCAATGATAGAAATAGATTTGGATTCGCTACCGTTATGCAATGAAACGCTGAAGGGTGTTACGGATTTTTCATACTGAAGAAGAACGTGTAACGCATTCTCAGAAAAATAAGTTAAAGAATTCACCGATTGTTCGTCAATGTATTTTAGAATAACTTGAAGATTTTCAACGTTAGCCTTTCGAGCTATGAAGTGAATTGGCTCCCAACCATACCAATTCTCATCGATACAATCGATTGTTGATTCTTTGGATTGTATTTCGGAACAAAGTGAATCTAATTCTGCTGCTGTTGGTTCCGAATCGGAACTAACCTTGTCTAGAAGTTCAGTAGTTAAAAGGGATGTGACATGTTCGGCTTCCGCACGATCGATCAAAGGATGATGATCCGATATATCACTCAATTCTAATACGTACACCATTTGAATCTGGAATAAAAAATGTAGGGTGTTTCAAATTGTATGGTCTGGAAGGTATCTTGAAAATTAGGGGAGACTCAAAAATTATATTTTGGCAAGTGCTAAATGTGTAGTGATAATAATTAGAAAAGGGACTTTTTATTATTAACAGTTTGATTGAACGTAAATTTTTTAATGTGCTTGTCTCCTTGGATTTTTTCCATTTACATTATTTTTTCAATTTATAAATATTAAAAGATAAGCACTTTTCCAAATTTGTTATGGGTTTCTTCAAGCTCTGAGTTGTTTATTTAGGTGTTTTTTTGGGACACCCTATACAGGGTGTCCCACGACGAGTTAAAATGGCAAAATATGGTATAAATAAATAAATGGTATGAATGGCAAAAAAAATCATGAAAATGTCTACGTTCGGGTGATAATATTTTCAAAGATGGCAGACTTCCGGTTCTACCGGAAGTCATCTACAACTTTGTAATTTTGAATAGAACACCCTGTATATCAATAGATTTTTGAAATTTACGTAAAATTTTAGTGAACTCTTGTCTGAAAACTTTTTTCGAAAAATGCATATTTTTTGGGTTATTAATTTTTTTGTAAAAAATATGACAGTTGCAGACCCTTACAAATTATTTTTTTAAGAGGATACCTGGTTTCTGATCAGTTGCTTTGAGCAAGGTCAGACCTATTTGAATCCATGTTGCCAAATTTTTTCATATTATACAGGGTGTGTATAAAAAGTGTTCAAAGTTTAACTTCTCAAATATCAAATTTCTTTATTTTTATTAAATAGAACCACCCGTTTTTTCCATTTTAATGCATTCAGGGGTAAAAAAATAAGGCAAATTCATGTGAACTTTCCTATACCTAAACCTTATAACCTTATATATTGAATGTTTTCTGTAAATTTTTAGACAAGCACTAAGAAATGAAAAAGATTATGTAAATTTGCTTTTAATAAATGGTAAATATGGCAAAGTTGTTACAAGAACATATTATGTGCTTTATTTGCAATAAGATATCCTGCATCTCTAAAAATTTACAGAAAACATTTAATATTTGGATAACGGTAAGGTTTAGGTATAGGAAAGTATACATGAATTTGCCTTATTTTTTACCCCTGAATGCATTGAAATGAAAAAAACCAGGTGGTTCTACTCAAAAAAATAAAAAATTTGGTATTTATGAAGTTGAACTTTGAACACTTTCTATACACACCCTGATAAAATGAAAAATTTGGCAAAATAGATTCAAATAGGTCTGACCTTGCTCAAAGCAACCGAACAGAAACCATTTTCATATCTTCAAGGTTATCCTCTTAAAAAAATAATTTGTGAGGGTCTGCAACCGTCATATTTTTTACAAAAAAATTAATAACCCAAAAAAGATGCATTTTTCGAAAAAAGTTTCCAGACAAATGTATACTCAAATTTTACGTAAATTTCAAAAATATATTAATATACAGGGTGTTCCATACGAAATAACAAAGTTACAGTCGACTTCCGGTAGAACCGGAAGTCTGCCATCTTTGAAAATATTTTAGTTGAAAAGATCGCATCCGAAGACCGGAACGTGAAAATTTTCATGATTCAACTATAAGTATTTTGCCATATACAGATAGTTTAAACTCGTCGTGGGACACCCTGTCTGGTTTGGAATATATAGGGTCTACTTATTATAGTTTTCACCATCCAATATGTTTACCTGTAAATATTATATTTAATCTAAAGGATCAATGTAACATAAACATTTTCAATAAGTATATACAGTGCTTTTCAGATAAAAGTATCCACCTTTAATAACTTTTG